>JAHLJT010009436.1:29696524-29711139 GCA_031308135.1 Acheta domesticus
CCGTCCGTTCGTCTGTGAAGAACACTAGCGCGTAAATCATACTTGCGATTTCATCCAAAATGGATATTCCCCGTCGATCTGCGTCCACTCGAGGCGCCTCGATTTTGAAAAACGTTTTTAGTGCAGACAGACGACTTAAAATGGATAAGTACAGCTGAGAGGTATGCTTAAAGGGTCCCCCCGGATAAGATGGTAAAATGTTCCCCTCAACCAACTTACATATGAGTGGTTACACTATAATTCTAACATAAAAATAATATTTTTGAAAGGTTTCTTAGCCTCCGTCCCACCACCCACACCCATATACAGCCAAAAACGTGTTTTTTTAATTTCAATTTTTTTCGATACTTAACACTATTTTTATCAGACTAAAAAAAATATGGTAAATAAGAACACAACTTGGACTATCAGAAAAACATTTTTCAAGAAATATTTTTACTGCGTCTTAGAAGCCTGGAACAGGCTCGAAAAAAATGTCAAAGGTTCCTCTTAAAACACAAATTGTTGTTTATTTTTTTCAGATTTTTTCGATTGCTGGGCTGCAGTTAAAAAAATAAAAACCATTTTCCCGCCTTTAAAACACCTGGACTTTCAATATACTTTGAAAATGACTGCAACGGTTCTGTGCATTTATTTTGGTGTTTTTATACATTTGTATACATTGTTGTAGCACCCAATAAAGTTTTGATTTTGGAATATACTTAAAAAGTATCATTTTTAAAGCTTTCTAATCGTTTGCATAAGTAATCGTACGCTACGGAAAGACGATAGTTTTGGCAATTTATAAGAAACAATCGACACAAGACCTTGTAAGTGTGATACTGGTGGATAAAGAATTACACCTCATCCTACATCAAACAGATTTTGAGAAGAATAATAGAAGTTGCAGATTATGACATACAAAAAAGATTATTGCAACACACATTATAATGGCAAATGACTCGGAAGCGATGCTTCCTAGGCGTTTTAAATCAGGTTGCTTGTCTCATGGGGACACGCCTTTTTATTTTTTTTTTTTTTGAAGAACAAGTAAATTCTAACAGACGACATGTTTTGGGGACGGGTAGATGACAAATGGGATATGATAAGGGACATTTCGTGTGCAGGATAGATGGGTGACAGTGAGGAGGTGAAGGGGAACAGATTTAGGCCGGATTATGTTGTTGGGATGTATTTTTCAAAATACCACTTTTATGATCATTCCTATTTTACAATTTTGCATATTAGTTCTTTTGGGTGCGCCCTTTCCGTAGCACAGATGGGACAGAAAAGAGAAACCGATATCAATGTAAATTAATTGAAGGAAAATACTGAAATTATCTTTCACGATAAAATTAACGGGACTATTTTAATTTTTGCGAATTTTTATCTCAACGCTCAGCATATTGGAATGAATTCTCTCGCACAGTACCGGGTCTATAATGCCGTAAACTACTTTTCGGGGGATGGAAGTTTGCAGTTGTGGTGCTACATTAAATCAATTTTCAATTTTTTTTACAAGTATTATTTACAAAGTGCAGAGTTTTCGCACGTGTACGTTCGCCTTAAAGGGTATGCTGAAACGGAAACTTCTAACTCTACCTTAAAATTCTTAAGACGTACTTAAAATTTTAAGTAAGGCGGTGAAATCGGCCGTTAGGTTCTAACTGATAGCGATTGGTCAATGAGGCCCCACCGGTCGGCGCGCTGGGAATTTCAAACGAAGTTTTTCTTTAGGCGATGGTGGATCAAATTGCTTTAAAAAATCTTACCGCTAAGAAGTTAGCAAATGAGATCGAAGTATACGTTCATAAGTGGTCGAAGTATCATTGTCAGATTCCAGAATTCTACGAAGCTGTTATATTAAAATTACTTACAAGATAGGGACCGTGTCGATTTTGCTTGTGAAAATGTATTAGAAACTAAGTTTAGGGTATGTGGATTTTATCAGCAATGAAATTCAAAACTTTCGTAACTTTTAAATTATTCAACGGAACTTAACTCTCTGGACGAGCTTGTTCATACAACGGCTTGCACTCTACCCACAAACACACAAACATCGTGAAGTGGTTTCTCGGCAATCTAGCAGAACATGCATTTTGATTCGTTTTTTGAAAAGGGACTTCGAAACGGACCTTACAATCTCAGGCGGTGGCACACTAGAGCTGGGACAATGTTGTTGATGTCAGTTGTTCCACAGTTGTAATTGTATTTGAATTCCGTTATTTTTAAGCCTTAGTAATACAATTCTTTACCTATTTTAAGCAATACAAACTCGTACAGCAATATAACAGCAGAGTAAAAATCTTTTCTCATTAATTAAACTAGGTTTCATACCTTCATATTCAATTTAATAGATGACGTTAAATGTGATGAAAATTGTTTCTCCTTGGTGCATTTTGAAAGACGGACTACTGGTAAGTTATCTTCATAAATTAAAGAGCCATTTTCACGACGAGGAAGTATTGAAGACAACTGTTATCATCTTCATATATGTATTTGAAGATTTTAGAAACAAATCCAAATGTTGGGAGATTTCATGGCATTCCTTTTTAGTTTCCATGTCTTTCATTGCAATTGACATTGAAAAACTGTTAATTTTCTTCGCAGAGGGATGCCACCAAAATGGATTATGTCCATAATAACTACCTAAATGTGAAGAGGATGATAAGTATACTTGCATAAAGAAAAATAGATGTATACATTTCACACTATTTCAGAAAAATAAAAGTATGTATGCATGGTATGGGTATTTGTCTTGAAATACTGTCTTGTAAATAGGATACATTTCTCCTGAAAACTAAGAATTTGCTGTTATTCGGATATAAAAGAACTGAAGAATGTACTAAATATGCTCGTGGAACATATACAGAATTGTGAAGTTAGTACAGAATATCTGTACATCGTTTTGACAAAACACGACTTTCATCACAAACTTTACCTATTCAATCACAGAAGAATGCAATTGTCTAACCAGAAGTGTCCGACGCTTCACCTATGTATTGTTATTGGCCACGATAGACTGGTTTATTACATGATTTTACGCCTGGATATCAGTCACTTAATGAAAATGACGTACTGATAAAAGCATTTTAGATATATTGAATAATATTTCGTTGAATGAAGTTGAGGAACTAGGTCTCAACCAGACACAATGATTTGCTACAGAAACAAAGAATATAGAATAAGGAGGAGAAAACTGCCCCAATCCCAATCGGTAATCGCAATATTCATGAAAAATGATACAAAAGTCATAGATTCCCTAAAAAAATCAGACTCCTAGGGCAGTCCTGTTGCAGAGATACAGCGAGAAATGTGTTTTTCCGCGTTTTATTTTCTTCTTAGCCTCTATTGCATGTATCAGGCTGAAAAGAATGCAGAGACGATGCAAAATATTTGAATTAGAAGATATGTTTTGTCAACCAATTTTGAGCCAAATTCAAATGGAAAAATACATTTTTGAAATTTATTTTCGACGTGATAACGTTGGAGTACTGTTTTTTTTTCCTAGAACGTTTCTCATAACAGTCTATAATTCTTTCACACCAATTTTATCAGTTTAAAATTTGAAATTAACGCCAAAATGTGATTGGAAAAAAATTTTTTCACCAACATTTGAACACCAGTTCAATCACGACGTTTTAGCATCAATTTCAAAAACTTTTTATTAACGTTTATTTTGTCTGTTCTAATTTGACGCAAAAATTGGTTGACAAAATTATCTTCAAATGTAACTACTTTCCCACCGTCTCTGCAAATTTTTCAAGCCTGATACACCGAAGAAAAGCTGAGAAAAAATAAAACAAAAATCACGTGTCTCAGTGATCAATACAACAGATTGCCTTAGGAGACCGACTTTTTAGGAATATTCGTAATTTATTCTTTGATACGAGTATCGCAATTATCGCTCTGGTTTGGGGCCATTTTTCACCTCCTTATTCGGCTATACCCTTTAACTAATTTCCAAATCTATGTATTTTCAATTCACTTAATTTTTACTTTTCCGTATTCATACGGAGTAATCTACGTAGTACGGAGGAAGTTATGTAATGCTGCGCGAAAAAACGGCGAATTCTTGGCAAAAACAAATTCATTGTCGGGCCCTGACAACGAAAAAGTGGATAAAACCAGTTGCTAAATTAAGGGAAAAATCCCCTAACACGTAGTGCAGCCAGAATCCCTGTTTTGTGCGTCTTTCATACCGAAAAAACCAATTGGTACAAAACGTCCGTCTGTCCGTGCCGTCCATCCGTCCGGCTGTCTGACCGGTGTCTGTGAACAATACCAGCGCCCAAACCATGAGTACGATTTCTTTCAAAATGAATATTCCCCTGTCGATCTGATTCCACTTGAGGCGCCGCCATTTTGAAAAACTTTCTTCAAAATTTGGGGGTACTTTACATGAAGCCCCACGGATATTTTCAAAATTTTCTCAAAACCGCTCCACTTTTTTCTTTAAATTTCCTGTAAGAATACAGCAAGATACACTTATTGAGGTGGCATAGGTTTCGATTTTCACGATTAACTCTGAATTTTCGAAAATTGGGAAAGCCCATTTTAGAGCACCAGTAGTTTCGTTTAGCCTTGTGCCCAATAAGACAGGGGCTCCTGAAAATCATGGGGGGTGGGCTTCCATTTCCACCTCGATACCAGACTCCCCCCCTCCTGCCTACGCCTTGTGCAAGGAGGCATGTACTCTATGCGAAGCACATGCAGGTACGCCATACTCCTATTCGACGGTGTCTGGCCACGCGCCGTTTTCCCATTCTCCCTTTCCAACGGGACTAGACAACTAGAGTTACGTCAGAGGTCGATCCCAGTTTAGCTCGCCCGTTACCTCCACCCTTAGAGAGGTGATATTGAAATATTCCAAGGACTTCCAATGCGGCGTGGCATTAGCCTACCCTGACTAATGACACGGATGTGCCGTGGAATCATCAGGTGCGAGTGCTGCACCATCGCCATCGGCCTCCCATGGTAGGGTCCCCTTTCCGGAGTTGGCGACCTCGCCTTCGCCTTCCCAGTCCACTTCAGATTACGTCGAAGTGAAGTTGCGCCCATTGTTGGTCGCAGAGTGGGAGGCGACGGGAAACTCAGGGTGCCGGTGGCTGTTTCTAATCTACACCAGACCAAGGCCTCCCTCCACGGCCAACGGGACTGTCTTCAATGCGTGACACACATTCTTTTTTCTTAGGTTAAATTGACAATTGAGTCAAATCCATAGACACACAACTAAATACCCCCCCAGCACCGATCATTTGTAGTTTTTCGCCCGAGGTGGCCACCAGTTCAAATTACGCGCCCGAAAGTTGCAGCAAAAGTCCTATTTTCTCGAAAACAAGATTTCCTAACAATAAAGCTGCTATTCGTCATGGAATTCAAGTACCACTCGTAATTTTTATACCAGTATCATTTTGAAATAATTTTCTAGAACTCTACGCGACAATAATGGGTAATCGGCACTGTTTTAATTGAATTGAAAAGATAGTATTGAAAGATAAAAAACAATGTTTTATTATATACTAAGGATACCTTTTAAAATATTGAGCAATTTATGTAGTAAATTGAATCTTTAATTTATTAAATGTGAACAAATATGAGCAAATAATTTTAAATGGACCTACAAAATGTACTCACATCGGAGCCCTTATATAAATCCGTCCTATATTGGATAACGATGGTCGCATTTTGGCTATATTGAATTCATCCCATCCATTAGATTCAAAATATGAAAAAAAATAGGGATACACATTTTCGGACTCTCGAGTACAGTGCTTCTGGACGCACAAAGGTTTTTATAGGAGTTTTGTATTCTTTTCGGTTTTCACAGAAATGCGATTTCCATGTGTTTAATAGTTTTATTATAATATTAACTTATTTGTTTTTAATACCCTATGAGTTAATGTTATTCAAAACAAAAAATCTAATAGAAACGCTCACATACACAATGCGTTCTAATGAAAGTAGCGAACAAAGGCGGATTAAGCTACACATTAAATGAATAGAAATGTAAGTTTTCGATAAAAATTTTCAAAACGTTATTGTGCACCTATTAAGACAATCATGCTATCAGTTAAAATTGTTTATGACAAACTGATCGCTTAACCTAAAAAATATAATAAATTACCTGTACACCAAATGGATTGGTTCCTAGCTCTTCGGCTAGTTCTTTTGAAAATTGGATATATGATAAATTTTCAACCAAGCCAATAGATGTGTTGAAAAAGTTTCGAGGCTTATCAACCTGAAAAAATGATTCAACATTAATTTACATTATTTGTAGATTACATACGCGCTTTTGTAACGTCTATAAAGTCAGAATTTTTGCATTTACAATAAAGGATGATTTTTTTAAAATTTTTATTAAAAATGTATGGGTGGAGATACGTAGTTACATTATGCTGTGCATCTACATACAGAAGTTAGACTAAATAATATGAAAATTTGACATTTAAAAACATTTATTAATGTGTTGGACCATCTTTTGCTTTCCAGAACAGCTGCAATTCGTCATGGAAAACATTTGTTGAGTGTCTGAATATTTACAAATGGAATGCTCTCATCATTCTTCAAGACCTGTTGCTTCTTACTTGAGAAAGTACTCCTGTTCCTTTTTCTTTTAATTTTTGTATTAAGATATTCACGCTTTGAGATGCAACAATAGTCTGCACGTTGTCGCTAATGACCTAGTAGTTGATGCGACCTTAAATAACAAAAAAAAAAATAGAGTGCACGCATACTGATGCTCCAACGTTCCCTGTACCTCCCTTCGAACCCCAGCACATTCTTGTGAAATCGATCACCTTGTATTTTGTTCAAAAGTAATCTAGGTGAGAAAACAGAAAATGAATTTTCATACTCATGCTACTTTCATACTAAGCTCCCTGTATGCTTCAATCATGATATCCTCGATGTTTAGGTAATTGAGATCCTTGGTTACCATGAACTTTTGAAACTTGACAGAAATATTCCATGCTGCTTTCTCCTTTTCATTCACATTGTTTTTAAATATTGCATCTGATATCAGCTTTCTTTTATCAGGACCATTAAATATAATCTTCTTTTAATTTTCCTTTGGATAGTATTTGAAAAGTCTCAAATATGTACTTGAAACAGTTTCCTTCCTTATTTCAAGCCTTTACGAATTGTTTTACTGACCCAGCTTAATGTGGAGAGTCTGCAGCAAAACTTTAGGATTCACAAGGGCTTTGGCGCACAATATTCTACACCGACTTTCAAACGTTCTCGAGGTGGCCAGTCTTATTCCAGTGATCAACTCGTGCCCTGCTCCCACAAGCAAAGAAAGCACTGCATTTGGTAAAACCAGATTGCTGACCCAGTAGCATCGTAAGTACTTAAAATCGCGTCAAACGTGCTAATTGTATTCACTGTAGTTTACTCGCAATAACATTAGTTGCACATTTGCAACACTGAATAGGATCACTGAATAGGCAACAGGCGCTGAACCAAAAACTTTCCATTATGAAGGAGAACACCCTTTAAACTTCGCTTGGAAGCCATCAATGAAAAGTCTCCATGCACTTGGTTCATAGTTTGGAAGTCCAAGTTTTAGAATAATTATCACGCCATCCCAGGTACATCAAGCCCATGGGGGACATGTACAATGGCTTGCCGAACTACTAATACACAATTTGCTTTTATTTCTAGAACTGTTTCCCTTCATAACTCACGAACAGAAGTAGCAAACATGACTATGTTTTGACTGACCTCTCTCCAAACCATAGGTATTCCAAAAGTTAGTGACGGCCTTTTGCTGTAGACCCAATGACAAAGACCGTCAATGCATACCCTACGTATTTGGTGGGTTGTCCAATGTTTACTTTGGTCTCTAAGTTTGATTTCAAAATAGGCATAATAAGATTTTTTACAAAATCTGTACTTTATCTTAGGCAATGTCTTTCTCACGTATGTAACAAAGGGCTCTGGATCATTTATACGTGAGCGATACGAGATAGTAAATATGCTTTCGTATTGAACTACAAATTCACAACATTCTACTCCACAATACAGCTTGAAAATGATTTATTTTCCAGATTACGTATATTAATGCAATGTAAGAGCAGCTAAGACGACTAATGTAAATTTACATCAAGATAAATATGAGTCTATCACCAATTGGCTGTCTACATAGGATAATGACAAGGGTGCATATTACGTATTTCGCTCTAACTTCCTGAGGCGCTCGCACCTCGTCTCAGATGAGAATCATCTGGTGCTCTGTGTGTTTATATAAACACAATAAAAACATTCAAAATACATTTGGTTTCAAATCCTCATATTATAAACACTACACATGGTAAAGTATTCCAGTTCGTATGATTACTCTTTGGGCATATGAAATTACGATACAAGGAAAATAAAAAACATTTTTAAAAAAATTGTACGTGATAGGAACTTTCTGGCTTTGAATTTCATTTCAGCATTCTAAAAATACCACAAAAACACATCAAATACCCCAAACTTCGAAGGCAGCAATTTCATCGCAGATCAGTGTATTGTATACACTGTACAACACATGACACATGTATAGACCGATTTTTCTTATTCTGTCTCTCAAGGCCTGCCTTCACGATGGAATATGGAAAACACGGTATTTCGTGTCTTTCTCAGTCTTTAGACATCGCATCGCACGACCGTATCAAGCAGTGCTTGCGACATATAGCTGCAGGACCGAGAAAGACACGAAACACTGTGTGACATTCCATCGTGGCCATAGGGGCTTGAGAGGCAGAATTAGAAAAATCGCACTATAGTAAGAATGGCTCAAGCACTTTAAAAGCCTTACTTGACAAACTGATCAGGACCTAATGCTGCTGATCTTGGACAACTTGAGAGTCAGTACTTTAGACATTGAATTGATGCCTTATTTTATGTGGCGAGACTTAGGCCATGAGGCCCGCTGTTCCGTCTGACCACGCAAATTTTGCTACACTCCTTTCACCAACTAGCGACGAAACCGGCGCTTTTGAGAGCTTCATTTAGGCTTGAGGATCTTTTACATGCAGTAAATCTACTAACATGGGACAGCCGGCTTTACTTCCCCTCCGAAGGAAGGCGTACGAAGGATTTTTTCGCCCTTCAAAATCCATTCAAAGCCAACGGATTTGAACCCGCGGACTTGGGTATAACAGTCAGATACGCTAACCGCTACACCATTCCGCCGTACATCTGAAAATATTGTAAATACTGTTTGAAGTAAAAACAAAAATAAATACTGTTTGATGTACTAATGTGTTCATTTCGCTTCATATTTCTTTAGTCACTCCCATTACTCACAAGTAAGGATACTGGGGGTCAAATGCAAATTTTTAGAAATTCGATATTTGAGAGGGTTTTACTGAATTTTTCATTATGTTTTGTGGTAAAAAAAACAAGCTTAATAACTAATGTGTGATATAAACGCACATACTTGTTCATAGGAACAATTCGTACTGATTTATGTTGAAAAAACAAAAAGTGACCCTCATTACCCCCCTCCTCTGATCCTATATTGCATGGTGTTCATATTTTGTCCAACCCCTGTAGTTCGGATTGTGGGCGGTAGGTTACAGCCCGGAAATGGTGAATTTGAATGAGCTCCCCTTTTGCGGCAAATGAGGCTTTGAGAAACCTAGGGCCGAATTCGTAGTCGATACTTAAGGAATAAGCGAGCCTTAAGTGATAAGTGCTTTCTCAAAATAAGTGTTCACTTATGGGCGCTCTTATTTCATAGACATTTCTTACGACTGCTGAATAAGTGTTCCCTTAAGCGAATGAGAAATGTGGCAACATGACATTAGCGGCAACACAGAGTTTACACACACCACTTGTTTTCGAACAAAGAGCGTCCAATTTGCCAGGGGGCGCAACCCAACTTCGAGTTGACGAGGCGCGCTGCGACCACGTGTCTCTCTCATTTGTTGTGTTTACGTCGTAGAGTGAGGTTGTGTCCCCAGCGAAATACAGTGTGGTGCTTCTTCGAAGTAAAAAAAAAGTCTTTACTTTCTTCGAGGTAAATGAATTGTATGATCAACATGCTGTGAAGTATCTTTATATTATTTTACAGTATTTTCTTGTACTGGAATTATATTATTCACTAGTTCTTTCTTGTACTGGATAATATTATTCACGAGTTCTTTTTGTGAAAATCTTCTCGTTTTTGCAGGTATTTCCTGTGTGTGTGTATGTGTGTATTGAGCACATTTATTTTTCTTCCTCACCTTGCCCCATTGTTTCTAGTAAGTTTAGTACACAAGCCATTCATGATTATTATTATTATTTCTGAGTTAGTGCTACCGTATATACCTAATGCTTTCTCTAATGTTTGCAGGTATTTCCTGTTTGTGTGTGTGTGTGTATTGAGCACATTTATTTTTCTTCCTCACCTTGCCCCATTGTTTCTAGTAGTTTAGTACACAAGCCATTCATGATTATTATTATTTCTGAGTTAGTGCTACCGCATATACCTAATGCTTTCTCTAATGTTTGCAGGTATTTCCTGTTTGTGTGTGTGTGTATTGAGCACATTTATTTTTCTTCCTCACCTTGCCCATTGTTTGTAGTAAGTTAGTACACAAGCCATTCATGATTATTATTATTTCTGAGTTAGTGCTACCGTATATACCTAATGCTTTCTCTAATGTTTGCAGGTATTTCCTGTTTGTGTGTGTGTGTGTGTATTGAGCACGTTATATTTTTCGTCCTCGCCTTGCCCCATTGTTTCTAGTAAGTTCTAACACAAGCCATTCATGAATTTAATTTTTGTGAAAATCAAGGTAATTTTTTTAAAAAAAATTATCTATTTATAATAGTGATTTGTAAAGAAGTGCAATATTTATTTTTCACGTAGACAACATGCTGTCAAAGAATACAAAAAAACTTTAACAATTTCACAAAACTCTTCCATTGCTATGAAAACACAAAATGAAAGCCACACTGACTAGGCGAGGCTACCTGACTGATACAGTAAGAAAAATTAAATTAGTGTAAACATTGCAGAATGTATTGAAGGCTACGAGGCACACATGCCTAGATTTTTCACACCAGACTACTCTCATAGTACCACAGCTCCTCCTTTTTACACAGCTGTCTAGTAGAGGGTCTCAATGCACATAGAAAAAATGCCCTTCGCCGACGGGAATGCTTCACGCCAAAGTTTTTGAGCATTCCCGTGTGGAGCGATAACCTGCTCACCGCACTCCCCGTTCCGTCGTTGCCCAGCTTCACCCAGCACTCTCCCCGCTAGCCACGCCAGCTCTGATCACCGCTCCGAGAATGACACCGGGCGCATGGCAGGGGGTGGCTAGCCGGCCGGCCGGGGGAGGGGCGGACGGACGGAGGCGGGGGGAGATAAGGGCGGCGACGGTGGTGGTGGTGGCAGCAGCGCCGGCCCCGGCGGCAACGGCGGCGGCGGTGGCGGTGACGGTGGTGATGTCCAAGGCCTGCTTCACTCAGGCCCCGAAGCAAAATTGTCACGTGATCAAGGTAGTCGGTGGTCGCTTGGGTCGCTTGCTCCCGTGCACGTGGTGTTGAATGTTTTGAGAGTGGTTGTGCAGCGTTTTGTGCGTGTTTTCAGCGTTAAAATCGAAATTGATATTGCAAGCGATTGTGCTTACTGTGTACTATTAATTATCACGCTTTATGTAGTTGTTGCTTTCAGCAGAACATATAATGTGCCGGGCGTTTTTTTTATGTGCATGAAATTAACTAAGTTAGGTTATATAGCTAAAGTGTGAGATCTCACAGTGCCGGTAAAATTACACAAACTTCTTCGTGACGCATATTTAGAATATATAGCAATCTTGTTATTAATGAATAATTGTTTTGTATTTTACAGAAAGTGCTTTGTGGAATTTGATCCCTTTTTATTTCAATCGAGCGGATTTGACCGAGAACCGTTTATGCTTTGTAAGTGAATGTTTCATTTTATACGTTTTCAGTATTTACATTTTGTATATTCATGTTTCAATAAGTGAGATATTAAAAGTATTTGTGTCGTTTATGAACATTAAAAAAACCAATAAACGAGTATCAATGTTACTTCTTCGTGTAAATTTAAACCTACTGTAGGCAACAACTAGATGTTGATACATTGTACCACGTCCATCATTAATTAATAACAATATTTTACAGGATATATAATTTTTTTGTAAATGTTGAGGAATACAATTTGGAAATTGCAGTTTTTCTGATTTAGCAGTAAGTATACCCTACATTTTCTTTTAAACAAATTCTTTTTCTTTGATAAATATTTTAATGTAAATTCAATAAAGTACTTTTTTCGAGGCTGTTACAATTGCAAAATATTTTAAATGACATTAATACGGTGTAATATCATTTTCAGCCAATAGTAACAGTTCTTATTGCTGTTGCATTCAATATTGCTGTTACTTTCAAAAAATGCATTTCTTTCATTCCAGTAATGCCAAGACATTGCAGTGTAGCAGGTTGCCGTTCAAATTACGATGGTGAAAAATCTGTTTCCACATTTTCATTGCCAAAGGATCCTCAAAAGAGAAAATTGTGGATTAGAAAAATTCCCACTGATGTAACGCATGTGAAGGACCCAATTATATGTATAAAACATTTCAGAGAGGAAGATATTATAAGAAAAGACTGTGTAGTGTATAAAGGTGAATATAAAGAATATCCCCGGAAGGTGCCAAAACTGAAGGATGATGCATATCCAAGAATTTTCCAGAATTTACCATCGTATTTGAGTGACGGAAAGAGTTCGAGCAGAAGATTAGCTGATGTGGAGGAGGAACATTTTCAGACTGCTGTGCAGCTCAGTCTGGATGACTTTCACAAACAGATAGATGAGAAAAGTATTAAAACACTTAATGAAATTGTAATGTATATTGATAGCTCAAATGAACTAAAAGCAAAATGGTTTCATGTTAATGCCTGCACCAATTTACATTTGTGTTTTTTTAAAATTCACAATAGTGTTGAAATTTTAGGAAATATTGTTGTTGCCAATAATTTCACATTCAAAGTTTTTGTGAAGGAAACAGATGTGAGTAGTCACACATTGCTAAGAAAACTTCCAAACAAGTTGACAGAATTTGATGTGCTTCAAGAACTTCTATCTTTTGTGGAACAGCTGGTAAAAGTACCTGATCAAAAATGTGAATATGAAATGGCAGTCTCTCTTTTGGAAAATTGCAACAAGAATTGGGACTTGCCAGAATTATCTTTCCTAATCGAACAGTTAAAACTTAGTAATGTGCCAAAGAATCGTCGACGATACTGTAATTCAACTCTTGTGTTTGCAGCCTCCTTATATATTCATTCCTCTGCTGCTTATAATGCTATTCTTAATAGTAAAATGCTGTGCATTCCATCTGTTAGGGTACTTCAAAGTATTATTGGTGAATATTCTTTGTCAAGTATCTCTCTGATTAATTGTGTACAGTATCTGAAAACAAAAATGAAATATGTAGGTGCTCAAGAACGTTATGTTAATATTTTGCTGGACGAAATTTATATTCAAACTCAGTTTAGCTTCAAAGGAAATTGTGTGTATGGTGGTGCCAGTGGAAATGAGTGCCAGGCAGCTGAAACAGCTCAAGTGTTTATGATTTCATCTGTGTTTTCTAGTTATAAGGATGTGGTGTGTATTGTTCCTGTCAAAACTTTAACGGCTGAACCACTTAAAGAAATGATAATGACTGTGTTAAAAGAAATAGAAACTATTGGTTTCCAAGTTATTTCTTTAATTTCAGACAATCATGGTGTAAACCGAAAGTGTTTTGAACTGTTGTCATCACATTGTATTTTAGAACCTTTTATTCCTCATCCACTAGATAATACAAGATTGCTGTTTTTAATTTTTGATAGTGTTCATATTATGAAATGTATTAGGAATAATTGGATTAATAAGAAAGATGGGCAAATTTTGTTTCCAGATTTTGAAAATCATAGTAAAGTTCGCAAGGGAAATTTTAAACATTTTGAAATTTTGTATGATTTAGAAAAACAGTCTCTTGTGAAATACGGACATGTACTGACAGAGAAAGCAGTTTATCCATCAAAAATTCAGCGGCAAAATATGCAACTTGCATTAAAGATATTCAATGAAAAAAACATTGGAGCATTAAATTGTATTGCTGCCGCAAAACCAAATTTGTTTCCTAATGTTGATGGCACTTGCATGTTTTGGATATTTTTGGCAAATGGTGGAAAATTGTTAATTGTAAAGTCTGCATGAAGGTAGAAGATTCAATGATCAGTATCGAGAAGCAGTGAAATCGGAGAACGCTCTCCAAATTGATTTCCTGAAGAGAATGTCTCTATGGTTGAAGAATTGGAGACAACTGTTCCCATTGGGAAAAGTTTGTCAGCTCAGACATTTGAGTCTATTATTTGTACTTGCGATGCCTTTGTGAAACTGCTGAACTATTTACTTGAAAAAAATAAGCCTGATTACATCTTACTGGGAAAGTTCCAAACTGATGCTCTTGAAGCTCGTTTTGGGTGCCTATCGCCAGATGTCAGGAGGCAATTATACATTAGTTTTGTTCAGCTTTTAGAAAGTGAGAGAAAGCTCAGGTTTAGAAATAATCTGCTGTTAAGTTGCAAATCGGGAAACATTCCTCTTAGAAGTTTGCAACAAATAGAAGTTGGTGATCATG
>JAHLJT010009436.1:29711239-29745354 GCA_031308135.1 Acheta domesticus
AGGGGGTCAAAAAGGAACATTGAAGTACGTTCGAGGAGAGTGAACGTGATTTTGAGGAGACACGAGGTGAACTCTTTAATATAATACACAAATATTCTTTTGTAATTCATTTACTGTTTCACGAAACTTCTTTGTATACTCTGTGTTTTCAAGAAATTATATTCAATTTAATTGAATATAAGATACTTCTTTGTAATTCCAGAGAATTTTGCGCAAGAAATTATATATGAGTGTTGATGCAGTGTATGTTGAGGGACAATTAAACTGAAATTTTCATTAACAGAAAGCACTGTGACACTGTCATGTGAAAAGTATATGTTCCTCCCTCTGACGTACATTATCTGCACGCTTCATCTCATCAGAGATCTCATTTAGTCAATTCGTTGAATTTCAATTTCATTTAGTCACAGAAGATATTACTGTGATTCTAATGTGTGTCAACTGAAAAAATTAATTCAAGATAATTTTGCAGTTGATTTCCCCCTGATGTTTTTTAATATTGTTAAATGTTTTATTTGTTTATTTTTTAATGTTATTGTCATTCTTTAATTTGTGGTTTTGTTTTCACAACGAGTATCCAATTATATGTTTTGTGCTCACGACTCTGTGTTTTTCTCAAAATCTTCAAAAGAGCCACGTTCCCATAAGAACCCCCACAACCGACAGTATAAGAAGAGCGGTTACAATATATAATGTATATATATTGTAACGCACCGGTTTTTTCGGTCCAACACAACAATAATTTTAATATAAGGGGACAGGTAATCTTTCTCGTGAATGGGCTCTGGGTATTCATAACATCGATTGGAAAGACAGAATTGCAAACAGAAAACATAACACTTTATTTCAAAAAACAAAATAACATTTCATTACAATTGTAATTCTCCCTTCATTTGTTCCACCTTTTGGAATGTTTTAAGAATCACTGCTACTTTTGTAATCAACCTTTAATGAGCTGCTCAGTACTAAAAACCTATCGTCCTAATCTATCCTCGCGCCGGCCGCATGCTGAGGGCGCAGAAGGCTGCTGTGAAACGTTTACTCGAACGTTCGGGTGGCGCCGGTCGTCCCTCCGCTAATACACGTTTCACCACGGCCTTATTGTCCTCCTAACTTGTCCGCGCCACTCGTACCGCCTACTTCGCGGACGTTCACGATATCACTGTTAACAATTCTCACCGGATGTTTTACAGCACGGCCCTGCCGCGTGGGGGCGGCTCGTCTGCCGACCAACCCCGGGTGTTCACCCAGTCTTTGATGTTGCAATCTTAATTAAACGTTAACAATAGTTCCCCACGCTTGCCCCCATCTTAATTATCACTTGATTCACTGTCCACCGACACTCCAAAACACCTCCACTGTTCCTTTATTCCTTTGTATAACTACTTATGCTCACGCATCAGTCCCGTCTCGCTTCGAATACACATTCTCACTCATGAATATTGTTCATCACACTCTTTCCATATTGCTTATTACATGATTCACTTTCCCCTCAGCATTCACAATTCCTTCACAGTTCCTAATTTCTTAATCAACAACTCCTGCTCACGCACCTCTCATTCTCTTCCTCTTAAGTTCTCTTCTCTCTCTCCTTCCTTCTTCTTACGAGTTCGCACGCTCACTGCCTAATCTTCACGAATGTGGCAATGTTAAGCCCAAGGTACTAGATCATACGAATATGTGCTAAAAAAAGCAATTCGAGCATTCCAGGAGATTCAGTATTTTTTATAATGTTGGATGTGTTCATCATTTATGTTTACGCGCACCGCCATGTACCGTGACTTTGAACAAAACTGGATTTTCAGTAAGTACATATAAAATATTTAGTGAACAGAACCTAACATTTGATAACAAACATTTGATACTATAAGTATTCTAGTGTAAGCCGATGCTTTCCTTAGAGAATATTACTCGGCTGTTTCACCGTTAACGCGAGAAACGAGAAAATGCTCCGTACGGAGGGAGACACCGCCGTCGTTTCGTAGCGACTGGTTGAATTTCGCGCACGGAAGTGATTTTTAAACTCAATTTTCTCAAAGAATTTTTTTTCGGAAAAACTCGACGTGCCATTCTTCATGACGTGCAACACCCAACAGAATTTGGGTATTTTTTGAAACGGGAGCTTCTGGACCACTCTGTATATATTGTTTTACATGACCCCAGCCACGATGGTTTTCAACTATCAATAATTATCGATGTTTAAGATACACTAGCAAGGGCTGAATTTTCAATGTGGCACCTTCATTTTCAATGTGACCTTCTTCCGGTCAGAATAATTAACTTATGAAACTCTGAATCCGACCGCCCCGATTGATAAATTTATATAGTTGATTGTTGTTCTCGTCTGTCATGGCCAGGCTCTCTGCCGTGGAAGTCTTTTTACATTCTCGCGCGTAAAGAGAATTTCTTAAGAAGAAAACGTTATGTAATGCAGCACGAAATAACTACGGATTTTCGCCAGAAAAACCCTTATTACAGGGTCCTGGTATCGAAAAATGGGTAAATCCAGTTGCTAAACTTAGCAAAAACATCCCCCTCACGTGGTGCAGCCAGAATCCATGTTTTATGGCTCCTTGGTACCGAATAATCGATAGACAGCAAAACGTGTATGCCCTTTTGTATGTGAACAACGCTATAGTGAATAAACCGTTCAAAATTGTTTTTTTCTCAAATTGATATTTCCCGATCGTTCTGACTGATGTCGAGGCCGCTGGCATTTGAAACCGATATTTTTATTCTGGAGGCACTTCACACGAAGCCCCTAGGTAATTTTCAAAAAAACGGCGCCCACAAGTTTCATGAAATTTTGTTGTTGAATAGTCTGAAGAAAGTTAAAGAGGATGGCGCAGATCTTATGTTTGTTGAAAACTTTGATTTTTCGAAAATTGAAAAAATTCAATTTTTTTCCTATAACTACAATTATAAGGATATTTTTCTTAATGAAATCTGTTCATAAAAATAAAAAGACAGACGACGGACACGCTTGAAAAGGACCTCTTTTCGGTATCAGGGGACCCCAAAAGGTGTATTTCCGTTGAAATCTCGAAATCTATATTCCACAGCATTATAGAACTTTGCTACGTATATTACTCCGTATATACGTACCTATACGGTAAAGTAAAAGAAGGATGTGACGCTGAGACACATGGGTTTTTGAAAACATCGTCTAAAGATCAAAAGTGAAACCGAAAATAAAAATTGTTATGGATGAAATGGACAAGTGTATTGTTAGATTTATGTTTTTAGAATATTAGGAAAAAACGAAATAAAGTAAAAAATATATAAATTTATATAAGTATAAGTATTTAATTAAGTATTTCATAATACTTATTTAAGTCATAAGTATTTAAAATATTCTTCAATACGGTGATAGTTGCTTCTTACATAAAATGAATGTGATATGGTATATATTAAGTTAAATTAAATTAAATGGTTTACAAGTATATGAATGTTACAGTATAAATTTTCTGCTCATCAAAGGAATTCGATCAACATTGAATCATTCTGCAGAGAAATATAAAATTTTATTTCTTTCAATAGAGGTGCAGACATGTCCAAATACAGTTGAATATGAATTGTATCCAGTTAAATTTAGATAATCATCCTCCACGTAGTGCAGCCAAATTCCATGCTTTATAGCTCCTTGACACCGAAAAATCTATTAACGGCAAAGCGTCTGACCGTCTATGAAAACCGCTAGCTACTAAACCGTTCAGCAGCCGATTCTCCAAAATTGATATTCTCGATCGATCTGACTGATCTCGTGGTCCCTTGAATTTGAAACCGATGTTTTAATTTTGGGGGTGCTTTGCATGACGCCCCTGGGACATTTTCAAACTTTTCCCCAAATTGCGCCACAAATTTCATTAAATTTTGTTGTTGGATAGTTTGAAGGTTTGAAAGGAATGACGCTGGTCTCATGTTGGTAGAAAACTCTGACCTTTCGAAAATGAAGAAATTCAAATTTTTTTGGCTTCTTCCTACAACTGCAATTATGAAGATACATTTTTACTTTCCCGTGTATTTCTGAATGAAATTGTTCATAAAAAACATGACTTTTTTTTTTTGCGAATTTTGTGTCAAACAGGCAACTTTATTATTTTCTTTATACAATTTTTCTTAAAACCCACCAATATTTTTAATTAAATTGTGACTTTTGATAGAAAGGAAGCTTAAGAGAACGGTGCAGGTTTCATGTTCGTTGAAATACCTGATTTTGCAAAAATTTAAAAAATAATTTCGGCGTCTTCCTATAACTACAATTGTAAAGATACAATTGTTTTTAAATAAAATGTGCTCATCAAAAACAGATTTTCAAATAAGATCTTGTTGAATGTTTTGAAAATATGATTAGTTTTTATATAATTTCGTGACAAACATATTTGCCACTCGGAATTGATTGTGCTTCGTTTTCGGCGTGTTCTTACAACTACAATTGTGAAAATACATTTTTTTCTCTCATGAAATGTATTTAACAAAACTACATCTTCAAATAAGGTCAATTATTTTTTTAATTGCGGAATTGATTGCGCTTCATTTTTTGAAATCACGATAGATTTTCTGTAATTTCGTGACAATTATAATAGCCTTCTACAAATTTACTGCGTTTCAGACGGCTGGAGGCGTCGTAATTATAATTTGCAATTTTATAAATTATTTCTTTTTTCATTTGATACATTCGACCTTTTGTTATACATTTACACATTAATCTTTCAGAAATTATTTATTTTGAAATATTTGAAATAAAAATTCCTAGCTCTCCCAGCCTGCATAAGGAATATCAACAATGTGGGGGATGCAACAGTGGAATTCTGTTTCGCGCTCGCGAATTTCTGTGAATTACGTGTCATTTTTGCGACTTGATATAGCTGTCTGAAAAGAAGTTATAATTGTCGAACTTTTGTTGACATTTGCATGAAAATATTTAGTTTTCCTCGCCAAATACTGTGCCATTTGTAATGAGTAGAGTATTTTTGAATGGTTTTAGAATTCTTTTCTCTAATCATGGCCCTATGACATGCTTTTCTATATTGCCCGAGGTGTCAGGCTTCTTTTTCCAATGCAAGTTCACGAAACGTTTGTATTAAATTCTTATGCAATTGTAGAATTCACATAGTTTTGACAACACAGCAATGAAAATAGTTCGAATAAGTTGTTCGCTTCTTGGGTGAATTCGACGTTTTCAAATAATAGCTAAGGTGTTACTAGCCCAGAAAGTGCAATATTTCAGTACTACGTAGTTGTTTCCGACAGTGGCATAGCGTCAAGGGAAGCTGAGATGCTGATCATCCCCGTATATAATATTAATAAAGAACCCTAAATACTGTATTGATAATCTTACAAGTGATCCGTTGAGCGAAACACGTTTTGTATTAATTTAAAATTGATTTCCTATGATTGAATTCGTCGGGTTGTTGAAGCTGGCCTGTGATTGCTTGAAGCTAAAATGCTTCTAGCGTCTGCCGCGAGTTTGCGACGAGCAATGACGCATGCGCAGATGGTGAGGTTCCCCTCTCCCCTCTTCATCCCTGGCCCAGAGAAACCCGACTGCTTTACGCTAGCATCCACTGCGGAAAGAAGCTCTTTTGTGCCCGAGAGCGCAGCACACTTCAGGCGATCAGTAAATTCTCTTCTCTCTCACTCACTCGGGAGTCCCCGCTTGATCATGAGCACAAACTGTAGAAATTGTGCCCGTCTACTATTTCCTAATTAATATCCAAGAAATTGAATTATCCCTTAAATAGATTACATATTATTTTAGTCTGCAATGTATAAATTAACAAGTGGTCTCATTGCCATTCGCGTATAAGAATTAAGCTCAGCCATTGTATAATTTGCTTTCAAGACATCGGCAGTCCAGACTGCTGTAAGGATTTTGTATGAAGCGCCTACACCGTCGAAAGCAATCGACATCATGGAAGTAGTTCTAATGTATCTGCCTTGTGTTGCGTTCGCCTGTTAGATGAAGTAGTTGATAGTGACATTGTGTGTTATTGTTGAGCATCTCCAAACGTGCGTGTCACCCTCACCCCTGGTATCATTCACAGTCGTATCATTCACAGTCGTTCCGCTAGAATTCGCACGATCGCGACCGTATGAAGCAGTGCTTACGATCATGCGACTTCTACCGCAAGACCGAGAAAAGACGCGAAATGGCCGTGACATATTCCATCGCGAAGATGGGATTTGAGTTTCTTGAGAGCTCTTCCTAGAAAAATCGCAGTATAGTTACCATTCCTCCCAATATTCTTCTGGTCGTTCTTACTCACAGTACTCCAGTTCCCAGCCCGCGCCGCTTCACGTTCGCCCCTCCGCCGACGGGGCGAGGCTTCGCGACGCGCCGTCCGTGCTCGGGCCTCTTCGGGTCACTGGATGCCGACGCGGGGAGGGGGGGCCAGTTTCGTCGCCCGCCTCCGATGCTCCTCCGCCGTCCCTGCACGACGCCGACTGCCGAGATCTTGATGTCCACTGCCGTTGTAACGGACCCACCGTGCGTTGGCCGCTAATGCTTCTCACCTCCGCTGTCCGAAATAAGTTCTTTTCTTCTCCGTTTCACAACCGATTGTTTAATGCTGTTCCTCTACATTCACTCGAGGCCATACTGGTGTCCGCCCGCGTGCGTTACTTTATCAATGCCGAGTTCACCACTTTCAACATATTCCAATAATTAATCTCGCTCACTCCGATGACGACGTTGTTCCCGCCTGTTCTCGAAGCTACATATACCAAACATTAACGGGTGGACTGAGGCACGGGAATCCACATTCAGCCGCACCTCCGAACTCGCCCACGTGGATATCTTTACACGCCGATATTGTCTTTTATTCACTTTAGCAACATCACCGTTTTAGTTCACTTCATGCCCTTCCCCACTATCTTATCATTCCCGATGCCTATCCTCCACGATGGTTCCAGATTTCACTACTGTCCATGCTCTTTGTTCCGCACACTACACAACTGTCCGTTTCATTCCTCCGCCATCGCTCCACTGCCGAGTTCGTCCCGTGATTTCGTCGCCTTCAGTTCTTCACACTGAACCGACTCCGGCGCCCGACTCCGTCGGCGCGCCGGCCGCTACCGCGCAGTTCAAATGTTCTTCATACTTAGGAACGTATTGTTATCATGGTAATGATAACAATTCGTTTCAATATATATAAGAGTTTTCTGTAGAAAAAAAACTTTTTTCTCGCAGCAGTACATAACTTTCCCTATACTATACGTCCGTCCGTCCGTCCGTATAACATACGGGAAAGTAAAAATGAATGAGCTGCTATGTAGTTCTAGTCATAATTTTCATATTTATGTGCACATTTTACAGGGAAAAACTTCATAGAGACCAGAGAATCTCAGACTAGATTTCTCGTCATACCACCATTTAGTTTGAAAGCAGGATATTATGCAATTCGTTTACAAGTAAAGGAAATTCTTGAAGAACGTAAAGAATACACCGTTTATAATTCAATTTCTCATCATGGAGAGGTGAGTAATAATAATTTCTCATTTTCGTTAAATCTCTATCTTCAAAAATCTAATTTATTGAAAACGTCACGAAAATTCAAGGTACGTTTTACTCTGGTATACCGGTAGGAGAGTTGACGCAGAAGTCTGGAAAGGAATCGTTCACATTATAAACAAGTTCTTAATACATTTTATATCATTTGACCAAGTTTGATTCAACACCATTGAATACTACAAAATTCATTGTGACATATGTACTTCACACGTGTCCGAGTTCAATCCGTCCCCCAACTTACCTTCCCCTGCTTAATTGCAGCCTTGCCCAGCTGCTCTGTAAATTTAAGGAGGGGAATTAGGTGAACGAAGCACACTATGCTCCATAAATGATCTAGTGGTGTTAAATTCCGGGCCAAGACGCTGATCTTCAGAGGATTCGATTTCCCTTCGAAAATCGCCAAATTAATGAGGGGGTATAGTTAAATTTTCGCTTTTTTCGCTTGCACTGGAAAATGCCCTTTTCTGCAAAACTACGCAAGTTATTTCTATTTAGAAAAAAAAATTTTCTTTCAAAATTTAATATCGAGTTGGAAAGTGCCCTTATTTACCGCATTTGAACGAGAAATGAGCCCTGAGAAGCATTTTTTACAAAAATGGATTCGTAAACGGCCGGACAAACTACGGTCGACTTGACGCGAATTTCTGGAAAACTGACACACTTGGAAAAACGCGTTTCACCAGTGAATTCGCAATAAAATTCCGGGCTAGCATGCTGATTTTCAGAAAATTCGATATCCCTTCGGAAATCGCCAAAATTGACAGGCCAAACTACGATCGACTTTGACACGAATTTCTGGGAAATTAACCATATGTTGCAAAACGTGTTTCGCCAGTGAAATCGCCATGAATTCTGGGCTAGGACGCTGATTCAAAGATTCGATTTTCCTTCAGCAGCCGTCAAAATTGGTAGGCCAAACTACGGTCGACTTTGACCCGCTTTTTGGCCGGCCGTTTTGGATCCACTTATGTAAAAATGCCTCTCAGGGATAATTTCTCCTTTAAATGCGGTAAATATTGTCACTTTCTGACTCGTTATTAAATTTTGAAAGAGGATTTTTGCTTCCTGAATAGAAATAGTTGGTGTAATTTTACAGGAAGGAACATTTCTTAGTGCAAGCAAAAAACGCGAAAATTTAACGATACCCCCTTATGAATTTGTCGATTTCTGAAGGGAACTCGAATCTTCTGAAAATTCTGTAATAGGTAGTTTGGCGGTGCCTGTAGCCGAATACAGTTTCGGACTAGTAGACTGTACTGAACAGGAAATTCGCATCATGGACCGAAAAAACAGAAAACTGCTTACAATGCATCATGTTGCCCACCCCCGAGCTGATGTACATAGACTTTGTGTCACGTAAGGAGGAGGAAGAGGCCTCAGACAAATTGAAGCCTCCTGGCACAATGCAATAACCGGGATGGGACAGTATGTAGTCAGCCACCAAGATGACCCACTAATGAGGCAGGTCATGAAATCTGACCGAAGAATGGGAAACAGATGCATTGTAAGTGTAGCAAGAAGCATTGCGAACAAGACTATGCAAGACACCCAGAATGACAGAGATACTGAACTTCTGGTACTACTTAACATGAAATTTGAGACACAAAAAATGTTAAAGAAATCGTGGAGAGACAAACCACTTCACGGACAATATTTGAAACGAATGGACAAGGTGCAGATCAATAAAGATCAATAATTCATGTGGCTTAAAAGGGGAAGAATGAATCCAAAATCGGAAGCACTTGTAATAGCTGCCCAAGATCAGGCCTTGAGAACACATTATGATAAAGCGATTCTCAAAATTTCCCAAGATGATAAATGCCGCATCTGTCAGGAACACATAGAAACCATTGATCATATTGTCTCAGCTTGTCCAATCCTAGCAAAGACCGAATATCTGAAAAGACACGACAGGGTGTGTAGCTACCTCCACTGGCAGATCCGTACCGCCCTCGAAGTTCCGAACACATGCCCCAAGTGGTACGAACACTCACCAAAGCCGGTGACGTCTGTTGGATTGTGTACGATATTGTACGACCAACAATTCAAACTGGTCGCACGATAGCGGCAAACAAACCGGATATAGTCATCCGGGATTTGGAGAACAAGTCGTGTTTTTTTGTCGATGTTGCTGTATTTTGCGATCAAAACGTCGTTACCAAGGAGGCAGAGAAACGTCTTAAATACAAGAGTTTGGAAATCGAGATCAGCCGAATGTGGGGCGTAAAAGCACAGGTCGTCCCGATAGTTATGGGAGCTCTGGGATTTGTTCCGCAAAATTTGAGTAAGAATTTGTTTCAACTCCCAGATAATTCAAAAGACTGGGAAGTGCAAGAAATCGCTTTATTTGGAACAGCCCACATTTTGCGCAAAGTATTGTAGAGGCACCGACTGACCATTGATCTACTCCTTAGGTAGCTGGTTGCTGTGCAGATTTTATATTCAGCCGACACATAACATCTTGAGTCGTGATTTGGAGGAATAATATTAGTAAATAATACCGTGACTGAAGTATTTAAATAGGAGTACACTATTTCTAATTTTCTTTGATTTTATCCTTCTGGATAAAGTACTATAATGACGTGGTGCTGCTAAAACGAAAGAGAAAAATATCTTCCTGGTACCACTTAATTATTAGAGACGTTTCTAAATTTAATTAAAATAATACATTATTCAACAAATTTGTGGAATTTATTTGCAGTGTGAACCCTAAAATTTCCTTACAGATTGAATAATAATAATAATTAATAATATTAATTTTTCCAAACTCCACTACACGTTTCAGCTTTATTCGTTTTCCGATATTCCAAAAACAAGAATATTTCGCCGATAAAAGAAGTGAAGTTTGCAAAAACATCTAAAAATGTAATGTTTTTCTTGTTTTCCTGCGAAAAGAATTTTTCGTTTACATAGAAACTTCTCAGATCTGAAGAAAGTCTTTGAAATTTCACAAAGTGTGAAACCTCTTCCTCTCAACCTTGTTTTTTATATTTCTTCTCCTTAGATTATTTTGTCTTTTCCTCCTTTTTAGATTTATTTTTTTTGCGCTTTTTCATGTTACCAGACGAATGTAAATTTCTTAATCCTCTTAATTTGGCAAAATACGACACACTGTAAAGACGACCGCTCACACTGCTCTCCCAGACCCTCCGCCCACATCCGCCGCCGTGAGCCCGTGAACCACCTATCGCGAACGAGCACAGGATGCTCGAGGACACGGAACTATAGGCTGAATGCTCGAGCGAGTTCGAGCGAGCAAATGGCCCGCCTTGCAGGTCTCTAGTTCACGATATCGAAATGTAGTTTTCCCTGAACAATGCGGAATGACCATATTTTCACTTACAAAGGAATATACGGCATACAGGCATGTCAAAAAAGTTCTTATTAATTATCTTCTAATTTTTAACTGCATCTAATTAATAGTTGTAAATTAAAGAAGTAATTTATTATTCTTAAAATATAATACACTCATTGTTTAACTACAACTACATAAACAAGAATAAAAGACTAAACAAAATATATTACCACTTGAAATAAAAAATTAAAATCTATTATTTACATCCCTGGAGTAATAAGCGTTTTGGCTAGAATTGTGAACAAAATATTCGCGGCGTCTCAGAAAGGGGGCCCAAGCGGCCCGGCGGCGGCGGAGGTGGAGGCGGGCGGCGGCGGTCAGGTCGTCTGCGGTTCTGCGCGCCGCTCTGAGGGAGGGTGTGCGGCCGGGAACAATGATCGTCAAAGCTGGTCGAGCTGGCGCCTTCAGGTAGCACTTTCGACGGGCATTGACGTAAGCGGTGACGATCTTGAAGATTAACGCAGTCACTTCCGCGTGCTTATGCCAAAGATAGGCTAATAATCACGTCTACTTCAATAAAAATCAATTGTTTTGGTTCATCGTTCATCGTGGCCAAGCACGGCACATTAAATAACCTGAACCGATAAAACTATGGTTCAGAAAATTGATCAAGTCTGAAAGAGAAACTTTCTCTTGAAAAGTCTCGCCACAAAATAAAATCAAGTGAAGACCCGAAGGGCAGTCACAGAGTGCCTTCACGAAGTCTTATTAACAAGCGCCGCAGTCGAAAGTCGAAAGCAGAGCGATACTCATCCAAAAGCTCAAATCAGAACTCATCCAAGCTGAAATCAGAATGCTACTCAGTCAAAAGTCGCAAGCGGAATGCCCCTTCGGATGTTACTTTCTTTCTGCCTCTTGCCTCGGTCCCCCTCCAAAAAAATCTCTAAAGTTCGAGAATGTTCTACAATTTCGAACCCGTTTCGGCGATAGGCCACAGGAAATTGCGCAGTGAAATTACTTCGTCCAATCGCTGAAGGCGTTTGAACAGGGATCTGTAATGGAAACTTTCCAGTATCTTCTGTCTCAAGTCTCTCTGTCTTACACTGTTTACTTGGACGCACGTGCAAGCCTAGACATGCGTCGTAAAAGTGGGCCAGGGCAAGCCTAATGTTTGTTAACGTCCACTGGGTGGCGGCCCAGGGGCTGGAAGGGGGTGGGTGCGTTCTCTGAAGGAACGCTTCCCTGAAGACAAACACGCGGAGGGTGCGCGCAGCTGCGCGTGTCGAATTAGAGCGGGGGGAGTCACGCCAAAAATTCCCCGGCGCCAGCGGAGGCGCCTTTCGCAGATTATTGCCAGAGAAATGTAGAAATTAATGCTAATTTAATGAAGTTGATATTCGGTAACGCTACATACGAAATATTAAAATTAAAATATTTCAATTCGTGGGATCGCGACTTCAGCGAGATAGATTAGGGAATATCATTTTAGAGAAAATCAATTGAACTGCTTTTTGGATGCTACCGTTGAATACGGACAGACAGACGGTTAACCGTCAATCAATTTTTCGGAATCAAGGACTCACTAAACATGGACTACGCAGCGCGTTAGAGGAAGTAATTTACCATATATAGGGACAAGATTTTCAGTACCAGGACCCTCATAAGAGTTATTCTATCAAACATTCACAGTTTCCCAGCAATATTACAATACTTCCTCTACACTACGTACGCAGTAGCAAGAAAGTAAATTGCGTAGAAAAACCACCTTTAAACGCTCCTCCCACTTCGGTATTTTTAGTACAATGCGCGTTAGGTACCAAATAAAAAGCCTAAGTTTCAAAACTCAGCGATGTTTCTTCTTTCACATGTTTAATAGAAGTGACAGTGTAAGTATGGAGAATGAACTAAATCAACCAGTTGGCGAGATAAAAAAGCTAAAATATATAATATTGGCATTATCGTTTCCCTTTCAGTGTTGGTTTGTTATTTATGAGGAGCTACCTATAGCTCGAATACGCGGCGGAGACTTAGGTACGCAGGTTTCAAAAGAGACCTTATAATGGATGGCTCTGAATCAGTCGATCTCAATGAAGACAGTGAACACCAAAATCTTCAATATTCATGGTCCTGTGAATCAAAGATTAATGCTCTTTCTTATTGCAACGGATTAGGTAAAGAGGTATTTAGAGGTGAGTACATTTAAAGGACAGATTCACAACTCTTGTACAAAACAACAAATGATCATAAATTTACATTAGGACTCTGTAAATGAGACCACTGACGCGTTTCCCAAGTTAACGTAATTTCTATTATTCATCACCCCAACGACAATGGTTCAGCAGATATATTGCCAATCAGAATACCTACTAGATGAAACTCCGAATTGTTCCGATATTTCCCACTGCAGAACTTCAGGGATTATATTGTAATGCGACATACTATATGATCTATATGTTTCAGCAATTCTCTGAAAGATATTATCGCCGGCAAAGATGACTCAGAGCATCGAGGTCACTGCAGAGCCTCTGACCGGAGGTCCTGAGGTTCGAGTCCCGACGGTGGCAGGATTTTCGACACTGGCTGTATATGAGCTCGTTATATTCATAGCTAAGTCGAATTCAGCTATTGTTTAGAGAGAATTCTAGCGACCAGCTGCTCTGATCGTCAGTTTTCCATGGTTTATCCCTGGCCTGCACAGCATTTTGCACTTTCACTGACGTCAGGAGCTACGCGCGGGCAACTCGGGGGCAAATGCGAAAATCGATAAAGGGTGGGATAAGACTCATTCTAGGTGTGGGGACCACCAATTAGAATGCGGAATTAGAACGATAGCGTGTAAATTTAAAGAGAAATCGGTGAGAAGATGACGATCACATATTGTTCAAGTAATATTGCCTTTTTTATTATATTGAAAATGTTTATTGTATGACAAGGCGAAATATGAAATATAAATATGAAATATGACAAGGCGAAATATGAAATTACAACGAATTATGCACATTAGATTTGGACACCAAGTATTATAATTGCTTGTAGGGCTCATAATGTAATTCGCTTTGCTACGATGTAATCACAAATTTAGTGTTTTGCTAAACACAAAAGTATGACACTAAATGGTTTTTTGATTGATGATTACAGCAATAAACTATTTTTTCACTATATTTAATTGAAGAAGACTGTTCTATTAAAGCAAAAACATATTTTTCTTGAAAAAAATCGTTTTATTTTCTAATCTAATTTCTGACAAGGGTGTACAGTTGTTTACGACATCGTATAAAAATTTTAAGCCCTTTGCATTCTATTTAACAATACCCGTGATAATCTTATGATTCTGTAACATATTGTCACAGAGGTTTGCTCGTTGATATCATTTATTCAGTTTCATAATGGAGGAAAATGGTCACAAATATATGTGCTATTAAACATTACCCTTCTTGGAATTGCAACAAATTTCTATTTTTATGTCAATCTAGATGCGAGAGATTGCTCTCATAATTTTTCTCATTTTGCTATGATTTTGAGATTATAACATTCCTGGTGAACAATCAATATTAAATTGCAATATTTTGTTAGAATTAAATAATATTTTTCTAATATATAAGAATACATTTTAAAGCTACTGCTTTAAAATATTGTTTAAGTGTCACAACGAGCATGCTATTTTTTTAATTAGAAAAGGAAAATAGTTACATTGGTGGATAAAAAGTGAATGTAAGCAGTGTACAGAATGTAAACAGTGGATTATGCCCTTGAAACTTGAAATACTAGACATAATACATTTAAAAAGTGGGTATTGCAGCATAGATCATTATTAGATGCCCAGACATTCAATCTACGCGCCGCGTCGTGCTACGTCAGACTTGTCCCTTCCCCGCAAAGCTTCCCTACTACTCCCACTACTTGCACTTTCGGCGCTGCCACGGGCAGACGATCGGCTCGCAAGTGCAGAATGCCCGCGGGAGCAGGCGTTGGCGGGCCTGGTTTATCCGAACAACACCAGAAGAATGCCGGAGCAGTACCAGAAGGACCAAGGACCGCGCGCGTTCTATTCTTCCTCTTCCTCGCATCATCACCCCTACTAAACATACACACACATACACACACACTTACGTGCACTACTATTATCACACATGTCGGGAGACCAGCTGAATAGGTCGGAACGGGATCTCGCCAGCATCACCGCTATCCCCGTGTTAAAATCATGCACCACACATACGGGATTAATGACCTTAGCCATTGACGCGCCCGAAATCACTAGTAAGCAATCAAAATCAAAATCAGAAAGTTATTATCTCGAGTTTTTTAGTACATTGGATGTTATGAATTAAAATGTGCTTATGCTATTTACTCGCATTTTCTGAGCTGATGAATAAAAGCATTTGAAGCGTATAAAAGCGTATGCAGTGTATAAATAAATAGGTTTAGAACTTGCAGAGTATTACGGATTACCTTTTTGGAGAAGATGTCAATACGTCACAACGGAACGCATGTTTTCAGTCAAAAGATGTAAACTAGATGTGACAGTTGTTCATACGGAACAAAAATTAAAGTACTTTTTGTTATAACTGATCTTGACCTTTTCAGTGAGGTATTGGTGGGAGATTTGAGTATTTTCCAGAGTCATCACTTTCAAAACCATTGTTGAGGTTATGAACAGTATAATAGAAATCTCCAAATGGCATCAATCCATACAGTCCAAAGAGGTAAAGAACAAATACTAAATTAGGTGCCAAAACAAATATGCGATTACTTCCTCTAAAACATGTATTGCTCACGCTCTCCTATTAAAAAATTACGATCGTTGGGAATGAATGTATTAATAGAAAAGAGTATTCAAGCGTAAATATAATGCAGGTAATTGTGACCAGGAATGCTAGTGTTAATGCTACCAGGCCTGAATTGGTGTAAGATTCCAGAATATGAAGAGTTCAAACGTTTGCAACATAATGAAAATTAACAATTCCAGTGCTTTGCATCTTCGAAATGAAGGTTATGGTATTGTCCAAGTTTATTTTACGTCATTATATATATATACGTATTATCGCCCTTTATAATTACATTGATTGATTGATTAATGACTCCGGGCGCGTCAACTGCTAAGGTTATTAGTCCCGTAAGTGTCGCGCATGTTTTTTTCCTCGGTAGGTGGCGGTGATTTTCCTTGCTGGATGGCGGCAGATCTGGCGCCGACGTACCGTCGGTTAGCGGGGTTTTCCTCAACACCAGAAGGTGTTCTCCCACCAGCGAGGCACCGCCCCAGCCGGGACGAGCTCTAAGATCCAGACCGGTCTTCCGGCATGTGTGGTAGTGTAGTGCATGTTAGTACAAGTGTGTGTGTGTGTGTGTGTGTTTGTAAGGGGTGAGGATAGAACAAGGAAGAGGAAGGAAAGATCGCGCGCGGTCCGTGGCGCGTTTGTTAGGGTACTGTTCCGGCATTCGCGTGGTGTTGATCGGATAAACCTCGGAAAGCTACCGATCAGAGTGGCCGACCGTAGAATGCTCCTTCAGACAGCAACTGAATTCGACCAGGACAAGCTAGTGTCGAAATCCTGCCACCACCGTCGGGACTCGAACCTACGACCTCCCGGTCAGAGGCACTGCTGTCACTACAATTACCGATTTAAAATGTTATGTAAAATCACTGAAATCCTTAAGAGTAACAACTATCCGGTAGGTATTGCAAAAAATACATTAAAACTAGAAAGAAAAATTATGTGTGTAACAGTAAAACACAAAGTAGACAATCATAAGGATAGAAACAACCCCTAACAATATAACCTTACCTTTTTTTTGAAAAAACAGCAGACAAAATTTTAAACGTTTTATCGGACACAATGTAAGAGTGTTACAATAACACACAGATATACGTTTTGTCCACCATTCATTAGATCAAGTGGACATTGTGAAAAGTGTTGGGTGAATTTATCACATGGACAAAAATTTGTGGAAAACCATAATTAATGGTGAGCTCTCTCAATAATAATTTCGTTTGTAATATTTTTTGTAAATAATCTAAATTCAATTATTGTTTTTTGCATTAGAAAATATACCTGAAGAATCAGAATCTATAGGATTCAAAATGTGTATGTTTTAAAAAGAATATTTTGTCTGTTTAATACTTGTAATTGGTTCCGAGAATTCCACAAAGTAATACTTATGTTAGCACATGCAAGCATTAGAATCTATTTGCAAACACTAAACATTTCAAGAAAAATATTATGTGTCCCCTATCTTGGTTATTTCTTCCTGCCGATGTGGCTCGCCGCATTCTTAACTGCGTTTCCCTGAAGTCACGGAAGTTAAGCAATTCTAGACTTCGCGGGTTCCTGGTCGGGTGACCGATTGGGGACCCGAATATCTAACGGTGCCGAGCCCCTGGCTGAAGGGATGAAAGCAATGACTGACGATGCCTGACTAGATTCAGGGATATCATTCCATTACTTCATGCGTTCAATACCCCATAAGCGGGCCTAGAGACGCGTTTGCAAAGGCACAACAAATAAAAATGAAAGTTTTTTTTACCAAATCCCGCGAGGCTCACGTCAATTGTACCTCCTCGTGTAGTTGTTCACTATGCATTAAAAAGACTATACATTATGTAGTCAGCAAAGCAGTACCCCTAGTAACAGTACCCTACGTAATACTAGTACCAGGTTTTGCTGGCTTTTCAACGAAGAAAGCGAACGGCGTCTTCGTTTAATTCGAGTTCCTAGAATACATCGCGTCTAGTGCTTGTGCAAATTGTGCTGCGCTCTGGTACAGACGCTGAGAAGTACTGTATTTTAATGTAGAATATCATTTCGCGTGTTTTTTTATTCTGCACTTAGGCTCACTGACTTTGAGAGAAATTAAACGGTTCAAGGTGCCGTACTTGCAAATGCATGAGCTTAGCCTCGATTTGGGGAACCTTATATCTGTTTATAAAAGTTCAAGCTCCAAATTTAAAATAAAATGCGAAAGCAATGTGGTAACAGGACAAGAATTGAAAATAAAGAAACCAAATTAAGAATGTGAATGATCTTGGCTGTCCGGGTGACGCCGCGTCGAAGGCTGTGCTGCCGACGTTTCGTCCATCTTGTTGTAGTCTTCCTCAGGGTTAGCAGACCCGCCCTGAGGAAGAACACGACAATGGTCGAAACGTCGATAACACAGTCTTTGACGCGGCGTCGCCCGGACAGTCAAGATCATCCACATGACTCTGACCGCCGAAGCCTACGAATTCAAATTAAGAAATGCTGTGCACATTCCTCACAATCCTCATATTTTGTGACAATTTTCTCAAAATGAAGTTAATTAATATTTAATACGAAATTTACGTAACAAAATCAGCCATATTGAAGACATAAAGACACTACTCATAACCAACATTTTTAACATTATTATTATTATTATTATTATGAAACATTAACATTAAAAGACAGTATGATAAGGTTATTGATATAATCATATCTCCAACATTTAAGATATCTAGAAAGAATCATTGTGAACAATATATACTGCACACTTTATAAGCTTTATTGCTTGAATATTTTAAGTGTAATATTTTACAACTGATAAAAGACAAAACCCGTTTGTAAACATATTTTCTCTATCTTCATGAGCTTAATTTGCAGCAATTTTTGACATGTCTCGTTTAACAACATCACAGAGGCTAGACCATGCTTCCTCGATAAGATCAAACATTGTGCTGTAAGAACTTAGCCTTTATAGTAATGGTTGCTAAATTCTTCTTGTATGGATATCTCTGCAATATCACATTTACATGTATGGTTGCCAGATGACCGATTATCGACAGAACAGACTAATTTTTTCACGTCTGTCGGGTCAAGAGATTCTGGCAAACCGAACAAAAGATATTCCGGTTTTAAAGAAATGCTGTGTAACATCTGCCTGGCGCCACCATATATTAACCCAGAATATCTGACTCTCCGCCAGTCAACAACCAATAAGGCAACAAGTAGGATTGCATACTTAAGTTTTTATTTCTTGGCGCCCGTCATCACGATGGAATATCTCACGGTATTTCGCGTCTTTCTTGGTCGTGCCGATAGATGTCACACGACGACCGTATAGAGCAAGGCTGGCGATCATGCGACATCTAGCGGCATGACCGAGAAAGACGCGAATGGCGTGAGATGGAAGTCTTCGCGGAGCCCAATAGTTACATTTTGTGTTGTTTGGGTAATGTGACCAGACAATCCAGTCATTTCGCGCTAAATTGTATAGAAAATAGATTGTAAATTTTTTTCGTTTTCAGTAATTTTTATGATCTAATAAAAAAATTCGGTTTTTTGGAACATATCTGGCAACCCTAGTCATGAAGCAGTGTCATTAGTTATTACTAACACAGGGTATGGGTGGTAGATAGTTAATGCAGCTTTTGAATCTAATAAACCTTATTGAAATAACAATTTTAACTAGAAATATATGGATAATTCTAATTATGCAGGTGACGTGTGGTTCATACCTGCGAGAAAGTTAATTCCTGGTGATATAATCACTTCCAATTGATCGTGAAGACATAGCGCAATGCTTCAATCCCGTTCCAGCAAGTTGTGCAACTTACTGCCGATAAATCGCCTGAAATTAAATAAAGTAATGAATTTAAATGTTTGCTAGAATATTTTGAAATTCTAGGAAAAGAAATGACAATGACCCAAAACTGTGCATGACGCAGGTGTTTGTTGAATTGTGAAATAGACCGAGAATCTAACCCACAAGAAGACATTGCCTTTGAGGCAATCTGCGAACAATACTGTAAGGCTCCGAGAAATCTGGGTTTTATTCGTGGAGCCAATTCAAAGGCCCTCAAATAGATTGGGCACAAACAGAATTCGGGCCGAATTCCAATATATTACTTTTAAAAAACGGTTCGTTAAAGGACAGTGAATCATATGGATTCACAGTTACTGGTAAGTAAATTTTTGTTTTGTAAAAACGAAAATCTCTTCCATTTATTCAGTAACGAAAATAGTTCTTCTTCTATATAGGAACATTAAGTATATTCCAAACAGGGTTGGGCAAAATACTTTGCCGAAAGTATTTTAGATACTAAATACAAAATACTTTTATAGAAGTATTTTAGATACAAAATACAAAATAGTATTTTAAAATACTTTTGAAAATACAAAATACAAATCAACGGTATTTACACATAATAACTTCTATTTTTCTCTTTTAAAACAATTCACGTACAATAAAAATTATTATTTAAAATTTTATTATTAAAAATATATAACAAATGCTGTACCAATAGTAGTGAGTAGGGTATTTGTTGCATGGGTTTAAAATACTCTTCTCTAATCATGGCCCTATGGAATGCATTTCTATATTATCCAGAATATCAGGCTTATTTTTCCAATACAGGTTTACAAAAACTTTTGTATTCTATTTTTGTGCAGTTGTAGAATTCACATAGTTCTGACAACACTGGCGATGGAAACAGTGAGTTGTAGGCTTCTTGGTTGAATTGAACGTTTCAACAGCTAAGATTGTTAGTAGCGCATAAAGTGCAATATTTCAGTACTACATAGCAGTTTCCAATAACGTGGGAAAGTATGTGCTGTTGGAGCACCACTAGTTTCAAATTGATACAAATCCGAGTCACGTCTGTGTATGTGTGACAAGACAAAATTAAATTGAAATTCAAACAAACTGAGTAAAAGAGATTTCTGATGTGATGAGAATGCACAAAAGGTACATCAGAAGGAAGAGCACATGCATTTTGCATAACACAATATCATAGTACCTTCTGCGTACAAAAAAATGCATTTGACAGTCCCTCAGCAATACTGCATTAACATTCATATGTAATTTTTTGCACACAATTCACTGAAATTGCAAAGAAATATCGTTTGCACAACTTCATTCAACACCAAAACCAAAATTATCATAAATCATTTTAAAATTTGACCAAATTAGTATTTTCAAACACTGAAAATTCATTTATGAAAATTCATTCAAAATTAGAAAATCTGTCTTGAATTGTAAAATTTCTCAAAGCGTTTTTAAACCTATGTCGAAACGTTGCGTTCAACTGAGTCAATTGTTTGCCGGAATAATCATAACAAGTTCGCACGGTTTCAACACTTCTGAGTATACTTTTTCCAGTTTATTTTCCCAAACAACGCGCAATTCTTGAGCACTTCGGTTTTTAATACCATCATTCACACTGTACAGGACACTCAATTCTGAGCGCAAAGAGACTGCATCGAAACATGATCTATATCTCTGTATTAACGAATCTAGGCATCGTGTAGGACAGGTTATTGTTCGGTTAGGGTTCGCATGATTATTGTTCTCGAAATCAGGGAGTTCTAAAAACATAAGGGATTTAGAATTCCAAAACCTTGAGTTCAGTTGCTCTACAATATTAATTATTTCGCAGAAAGTCGGCTGCGATTACTCTGCTTTATATCACACTATTATGAAGAATCTTGTTTTTCTACGTCTCGAATGCCTACTGCTTTATTCCGCACTTCTTCAAAACAATCTCTTTTAGGTTTTATTTTCTGAAACTTGTTTATTTGTTCTACACAGTAACCAATGACATTACTCTTTGAAAAATATTGAATAGGGAGAGGGGGATAAAGGTTAAGGGAAACATTTTATTTAAAACAATAATAAAACAATTGAAATCGAAATCTCTTTTGAGAAACTAAAAATCTCATTTTGCAACACAAGAAAATAAGAATTCGAAGAAAAGGATTATATTGCTGTACCGATGAGCACATGCGGGGCCCACCACACGCGCGCAGTGAGTCACGCTGTATGCAACTGGCCGAATGCTTCCAATGGCGACCTCGACCGAATGAGCCCACGCGCGCCCATAGCGCTTCCCTATGAGGCGCTGGAAGCCAATAATAATTACGTGCTCATTTTGGAAAGAAAAGATTGTCACGCCCAATTTAAACTGTTTTTTCTTGGATTACAAGTAATGATTCTAGATTACTAGTCAAATGATGCTTCCATGGAATAAACGCCCCTGCTCCTGAGTTAGTAGTTCCAATGCAGCCAATAGAGTTTTATAATGAAAAGGTTTGTAAACCAGTCACGTATGTCTAAAATCGAAAAGTCCATATGTGTACTTTTCGCTATGTCTTGCCGCAAATGACCTTCCAATGTTTCGGAAAATATGTTCTATGACCCAAACTCTGTAATCTATATAGCGTCAAAAACAACACATCAAGAAATATTTTTTGCAATTTTTAACATTATGTTCATATTGCGATATTTAATCGATTTACGACTTTTTATTCGCGAAAAGTCTAACAGAATTCCAATCGTGGTTCGAAACTTTTCAGTTAGGTCCGCACGTTGCTAGGCGATTCGCGAACTTACAGATAAGTTTTTGATCCACTAGCGGAATTATTTATGAAAAGATAATCCTAGCAATTTTTCATTCATGTATATAGCTATCTTAAAGCGTCGTGGTGCAAAAGCGGTACTGGTTTTGTAATGATGGCCGTATCGACCTTTTTTCTTCAATAACAATTATCTTATACGATCGCCTTGGAGCTGTTTACTTCGTGTGCATAGTAGATAAAATGACTTATTATTATATTCGATGTAATCAAATAGTCAGCCGGTCAGCATAACACTTAATATGGGATTTCAATTGGAAAGGTCAAAATATTAAAATGTTATCGGATAAGATAAATTTATATTGTACATGGCTACAAATCATGTGGGCTCTTTAGTAATGTACATTACTCGCACTATCTCGCCCTTGTGAATAACACTGCTCAACAAAAAACACTTTTTTTTCACTTGCCCAGGATTTTGCAACGAATTTACAGTAAATCGGGTACGTCGAATCCAGATATGTCATTAGGTTTGCTGAATTGGCTCTACTTTCTGGCTGTGAACATTGTAATGAATGATACTATCACAAAACTCACAGAATCTAATGCAAATAACTATCTTTATACAAAAACTTTGTTGTTTTTTTTTTTTCATTTTAAACATTGAATATCACATTATTTTCAGGATACTGTAATTGAGCTTTGGTTTTACTAATACATTTTCGTTTGTTACAAAACAATGATAAGTCGTGGGCTTCTTGATGTGAAATGCAAAACTGGTGTGGAGTGTCTCCGTCGGTGGAAAACTGAAGATTTAAAATTTGGTGTACTGATGGTATGGCGGACCCTAAAATCATGATGATTGTTATTTTTGTTCTGTAAATTAAAAGCCTTCACATAGTACCCTGATTTGGAATCAGCAATGTGACCTGTGCTACATGGACCTGATGTTCACCCACATTCACTGGAAGTCCTGTGTCTGAATAGCGAGGATATACAGATTCTGGGGTGCAATTGACGAGTTAGCAGTGCAGTGAATACGATGGAAGTGTTGTTACAAAGAGCACTTCTCCCAAGATAAGCTCAGTGATTAATACGTGACCTCAGTTTGCGAAACAAGTAGCTGAACTTCACCATCCTGACTAAAAGAAAAGAAATGTCTGACAGTGGAAGCGAAAATAACACTTTACTGTTATTGTACAGGCTTTATCATAGTTGTCAGGAACTTTTTGGTAATCATAAGCGAAATTATCCAAAACTAGTGACAGACGTGCTTTTAAAATTTCAAAATGTGGGTGTAACTATGAGCATTCAGGTAAACTACCTCCATAACATCTAGACAAATTTCCAGAAAATATTGGTAATATGTGTGAGGAACAAAGCGAGCGGTTTCATCAAGAAAATACGGTAATGGAATTTGATATCAGGGCCGATGGGATAGACACAACGGCAGACTACTAATGGAGCCATCAACGTGATTGCCCTTATTTACTGCATATCAGGATATCATACAAGTTTTGTGATTCTTTTCAGGCTATAAATATAAATACATTGACTATAATTATATTAAATATTTCAAGAGTTTAATTTTGTATAAATAGGCATATCTAGTTACATTTAGTTCAAGTTTTATGCATTTTACGATAGCCTGTACTCGATAAAATAAAATATTATTTTTCGATGCGATTTTCATTATCTCAAAAACTAGAGCCAATCTACCTAAAACCAATGCCGTATTTGGAATCTTTGCATTAAACATACCCTAAAATGGCTTTAAATTGTTTGGCAAGAAAATGATTGTTGACCAGTGTAATCACTAAGATGCACTTAATTGCCTCTTTTAAGCCACTGATAGATACATATATTCAGCTTATTATTTTTATTAGTTATAGCTGGCACAGGGAATTCTCAGAGCAAGAATTCTGTGTCTTTTAATACGAGCAAGATGCCCAACAATGAAACTGTGAATTTCACCGTCTGAAGGTTTATGAAGAAATACTATATTTACCATAAGCTGTAAACAAGGCTCGTGTTCAGGAAGCCAATTACTCCAGTTGACCTACCAATTTATACTACCTTCTGCAAACGGTACGTAAGAATACGACATACATTTACTAAATATTTCTCAGTAATATTGCAACCCAAATGTAATTTTTAGAGGGAAAAAGAGAAAAGAGGAACAAAGAGGAAAAAGAGTGGAAAAATAAGAAAGGGAGACGAAAAAATAGAGAGGGAAAATAAAGAGGTAGGGAAAATAGAAAATGAAATAGTGAGAGGGGAGAAATAAAGAGAGGGAAATAGAGAGAGAGAAGAAGAGCATAGACGAGAAGAAGAGACACAGAGGGAGAGAAGAGACAGGGAGGGGAATAAGAAAGACAGAGGGCAAGAAGTGACACAGAAGGGAAGAAGAGACAGAGGAGAAAAGAGACACGGAAAAAGAGAGACAGAAAGTTGGGAAAATGAGAGAGGAGGAAAAAGACAGAGGGGGAGGAAGATGGAGAAAAAAGAGAGAAGAGAGGAGAGTAGGGAAAGAAAGAGAGAGGGGAGAGGAATATTTCGTTAATTATTTCTTCTGCGGCAGCACGCGCCGGGTACCGCTAGTTTTAGTTAATAAACACTTGTGTATTAGAAAAGAAACTGGTGAGAAAGGGCAGAAAACGACGAGAATATCACAAAGGAATTGCTAATATTAGCGCATCGCTGCCGCTCTTGGTGACTCAACCCTCCGCAACGATCTCTATTATGTTCCACGGAAGCGGTTAGCACTCCCAACTCGCAGTTGGCTTCTGAGAATCTTGTCCTGTTCGGCGGGGTGTCCGACCGCGCCAGGCCAAAGCGGTCATTAGAACTCACCACAGTGTGAACTAATTGAGTGAAACGATGTTTTTGAGAGCGTTGCGTTATAATTACTGTACGTGTTATGAGGTTGTGTTGTGTGTTAATACTGATATTTAGTTATCGTACATTTTAGGGAAATAATTGAAGATAGCGTGCTTCGACACAAAGAAAAGGGTTTCCCTGGAATTTGAAGAGAGCGTTTTTACTATACAGACAGTAAATGTCTGTATACACAGTCTTGTTCTCATTATTATTTTATTAAAGAAAATTTAATTATTAAAGAAAACTAACGAGACTGATGGATGAGGGGGCGAGCGAATGGGAGAGCGCGAGGAGTGGGAGTGGAGTGCGAGAGAGTATCGGAGAGTGAGCACACTCACGGCGCGCCCACTCTCGTGCTTGAGGTGCTTGTTTAAACAGTAAGCGACAATTTCACTTGGCATTTAGAAAAAAGCACAGGATCTTAAAATTGAAATAAAAATGTTGTAACTTTGTGCACTTTCGCGCCACATAAACACCACACACACACACACACACACACACACACACACACATGTCCTAGTAGAGTGGTACCATCCTTCTCCATGGCCCTTGTTTCCTCTTTCCTCGAATTGATGCTTTGAGTGTTGTTCACCCTGAGAGCATCAAAACCTTCACAGAGACTGCTGCTACTTTTATTCTTATATTGGGATATTTCAGGACTGTTACTGGATTATGACGTTAACCCTGTGGAAGGTTTGTTACTTCCACGTGGATATGGAGATGACATCATAGTCGTGGCAAGTTATCCCCATGGCTTCGCCTGTTACACATACAATTCAATATCATGTAAGTTTATTGTAAAAATGTTTTGTCCCGTAGTGCGTGAAATGCAAGCTTGCTCAAGCAAACATGATTCATTATCCACCTACAATAAGTGCTGTATTGAGAGGCATTTTACAACTTTGTCAGCATGTGGGAGCCCAAAGCTACCAAATATTACTTAACTTCCATTTTCGGCCGCAGAACTGACACAACAATGATATAAGTCTTATTTATATGCTATTTAATTAGTTTCCGAGGCCGAGAAAAAATATTGGAACCAGATTTAGAAGGATTGTCGGATTTTAATGTTGCCGGAAATTTATTCAAAGTTCTATTCACATCACCAATGAGACATAGCACCAGGATTTTTCACCCCTTCAAATTTCCAACGCCTCCATCGGGAGCCCAACCCTATAAACTTCCAAAGAAGCCAGTGTGCTGTTCCCATATATTGGGGAGTTCCTTTTGTTAAAGATTTTCATAACATCATCTTAACTTTTTTCAACTCCAATAAACATTGACGCACCCATGCGATACATAACATTAACACTAGTTATCATCGCGCGTTGAGCCATTTTTGGCACATATGACGTTTTTTTACGAGCTGCCATCAGCTGAAAGTTTATTTTTTCATATACTTTGTATGTATGAAGTACTTAGAAAGTTATGTAACACCGTGGAAATTCGATTTCGAGTTTGAACGGAAATAAACCCCTGTCGTCTGCTTCGTCTCGAAAAGCTCTGCGATTTTGAAACACTTTCAATTCTGGGGGTTCTTTACATGAATTCTTTGGGGCATTTTGAAAATTTTCTCAAAAAAATCCAAATTTTCCTTTCAATTTCGTTGAAGATAAGAGTGAAATACACTTATATATGACTACGTTTCGATTTTCCCCACTGTTACTATTATTTTCGAAAATTTAAAAGTAAACTTATTTCGGGCGTCTTCGTAAACTACATATCGAAGATAGTCGATTTCTGCTTAAAGACTTAGGTTTCTTCACAATTAGTTGTTCTATTATGTATGTATTTGGCATTTTGGGTTGACTGTCCGACTTTACCGGGCAGCTACGGTGTTTCCCATGCCTAGGCCTGGTTTAATTCCCGTGCGTTCTGACTAGACCACGTGTTAGAGAAAATAATTTACTATATTAGGGACAAGATTTGTCTACTTTTTTGTTCCCATGGCCGGGCAATGTGTTTATCTGTGAAAAAAATGGCTGTTTTTCCCCGGAGATTACAATACTATGTCTAACAGGATACGTAATCAGTATGCAAGAGAATACAGTTCAGTTCTTTAAAAGTGGTCACGCACATTATTTTAAAAAATTCATATTTGAGCTAATTTTAAACATTTTCGGAATTGTTGATTGAAATTTACCACACATTGATAGTTTTTTCATGATTGTCAGGTTACATTTCAATAATGGAAACACCGCAAATTACAGATTAAACTTACCATCGTTGGGCGGTGTGTCTGAGTGAATGGAATATGTTTTGGATTATCAAACTTACGTTTATGTACTAACATCAGTTTTCATGTCTAATGTGCTACGATTGGTAATTAGTTTCTCAAGTGACGGATGAAATGTGTAAATAGGCCATACATTGCATTAAAAATTTTACACATCCGTTAGTGAAGACAGAAAGTACGTGCTGTTGTAACACCAGTAGTTTATTTTCAAGCTAGCAATTAACAAATAATACAATTAAAAAAATTCCTTTCTTGGATCCGCCTTGGTGATTGACTAGCCTTGACTCAGCGGCAAACCCACCCCTGTTTAATTCATTTTTAAATATTACTTGCAATCTTCCTAATGATAACATAACTTTTATGAAGAGAAGTGACGCTAATGAACTTTAGGTAATTGTACTATCGCGATTGATTGCAAATGGCTTCTACGGGCGAGAGTACAGGCTTTATTTGTATCAACACTCCATGTGACATGACGTTTCTCGAGACAGTCACCGACTTCGCATCACGGCGGATTTTCAGAGGAGGCAAGGGAGGCCAAGGCCTCCCCGTAAAATTGATTAGCAACACTAAGGATAACATATTGTTTTTACCCTAAACATAGTAGGAATTAACTTCGTCTAAAATTTGACATAATTTTCTGCTGGCGAGTAGACATTTAAAAAGTCGTTTCTCTTGCTGCAAACATAGCGTTACAATTCAAGATGGAGCCAAGCAGTTCTTTGCGTCACATATACACTAAGTGATCAAAAGTATCCGGACACGTGGCTGAAACATGACTTACCGTTTTCGTGCGCCCTCAATCGGCTGTAATTCAATAGGATGTTGGCCTACCCTTCGCCTTGATGACAGCTTTCACTCTCGCAGGCATACTTCAATGGAACAACTTGAAATGAAATGCGGAAGCGTTATTTCAGTTGGCTAAAGCATCTCTATGATAACACGCTCCCGAGGAAGAGCTATATAGGTGCCATAACCCCTTCCTAATCATATAGTGCGTAATTAAACACGACAAAACCATAACCTTCATTTCAAATAAGCAAGGTATGAAATTGTTAATTTTCTTTATTTCGTAATTCCCTGAACTTTTTCATATTCTGAAGTGCTTAACAGATTCAGAACAGGGGGGGGGAACATCTTTATTTCCACCATGATTCACACCAGTAGTTCTATTCACATTTACTTGCATACATTTTTGCTTGAATACCTTGTTGTTGTAAATCTATTCAGCCCAAAATATCGTAGATTTTTTATACGAATGTGCGTACAATACAAGGTGCACGGAACTAAATTGTGTATTTGTTCTTGCTCTTAATTTTTTTATAATTTGCTACTTTTTCTCTTACGGATTGTATAATTTCATTCATTCATTTGGATCAATTTTTGATAACACGGCCCATAACCTTCAACGTGTTTTTCAAGTGTTGAATGTGTGAAAAATGCACAAATCTCTACCAACACCTTCTTGAATAATCAAGATCTACTCACAAAAATACTTTCAATTTTCGTTTTCATATGAACAAGTGCCACATCCAGTTTCCATCTTTTATTGGCTGAAAAACAAGCGTTATGACGAATTTAATGTTTCTCACCGAAAATTGTAACAACTCCGCAAGTTTTATTATCCGATCCGCGCCGTGCTACTTTTTAGTTTATTATATTCACGAACAAAGTCATTTCTTGATAGATTTCTACTTACAACAAAGGTACGATAACCTCACATTTAAAAGTGAGGCACCTCAAGACCAGACTCAAAACAATCGGAGGATATGCTCACGAAAGGAGTAAATTCTCGGTTTTTATTCATGTGGATGAGAGCATACTCTACCGAGCCTCCGGAGAGTGAGAATTTTCTCAAGTTTGAGAATTTACTCATTCTTTAAAGAATATTCTCGAAACTTTTATTCATACGCTACTGATCATCTGCTCAGAAAACGCGAGTAAAATAGCACATGCTCAGTTTTATTCACACCACACAATATAGTTTAAAATTTTATAAATGTTAAATTTTTCTTCTTCTTTCATTTTCTAGGCAGGGGATTACATATTATTGGCGTAATAAACCAACATTCAACTTGGCCACATTGACATAAACACAAGAACTAATTACATAGAAATTATTAGATAATCATTCATAATTTGTATCATATTTATCTTAATTTATTTAATACAATCACTTATTATAAATTACTATTTTTTTCAATACTGCATAGTTTTGCTTCCACATTTCATTGAGAAACCAACATCCATCTACCGCTGCCCAAACTACATTTTTTGACACTTCCTTAATTTTTCGATTTCATAACGTTAGAACGGAAATATTATTTTAAGAATATTAAAAACTGTGAAACCTTCTCTTGATGGCAATTTCTTTGAAAAATTTGTAGCCGTATTTAAGAAAATGGCGTTAAGCCCCTACTGCAAATGCAAACATTGTAGCTCTTTTTCACACAAAATATTTAAGTTTTCGAAAACTTCATTACAAGTCATTTGAAGTACATCAACTTACAAATACAATAGTGTTTACAACTACTTGAAATGTGCATATTAACGATTTAAGAGATCCTTCAAAACATTACGTTTGTGTATTATGGCGTTTATGTCATCACATAAGTTACATTAGGCACTATCCTACCAAAGTTTAAAGAAAAAATTAGGACCGTTTTTAAGAAAATCTTGTCTTAATATTTTTTTAAATTGTACATATTGCATGCCATATTGCGCGAAAAGTACTGAAAACTTTCAAAAAGTACATGACCTTAGTAAAAAAACTCACTCTGGAGAACAAATTTCATTTGAAGGAAAAATCGTCATCTTCAATTTTGTAGTTGAAGGAACACGCCGAAAAACACATTTGAATATTTTCAATTTTCGAAAAATTAAGAGTTTTCAACCAACATGAAACCTGTGACATTCTCTTTAAAACGACCTTCAGACTATCCAACAACAAAATTCAGTCAAAATTGTTGACGTCTTTTTTTTAATTTGAAAATGTCCCTTGTGGCTTCATGTAAAGTACCCCCCAAAATTAAAATATTTGTTTCAAATTCAGGGGCCGCGAGATCATTCAGATTCGATCGGGAAGTAATCAATTTTGGAGAAAATGGGCTGAACGGTTTAGTCGCTAGCGTTCTTCCAGACAGACTGACATGACAGACGTTTTGCTTTCAATTGGTTTTTCGGTATCAAGGACCCACAAAATAGGGAGTCTGGCTGCACCATGTGTTAGAGAATTTTTTTCTTAATTTAGCACTAGGGGTTATCCACTTTTTTCGTTATCAGGGCCCGGCAATGAATTTTTTTTTATTGTCGAAAATCCGCCGTCTTTTCACGCAGCATTACGTTTCCCTATACTATGTATATACCCCGTATACGGAAAGTAAAAATGCAATTTCATTTCCAGTCGAATTGTTTTCAGTCATCTCATGGCAAGATGAATTGATATACCCCATTGTCCCAAAGTTGCGTATACGCAACATTTAGTTGTACATTTACTATTAGTTTAAAACACTACTAATGATTTTTTTATCTTTTCTAGTGAATACGGAGTAAATAATATTATTAAAAAGCATTATTATTCAATTCTTGATCCTTAATGGGTTAAATTGCGCAATAAGGTAGATCTTCCGACCCCCAATTATGCTTGTATTCCTTTATCCATTTCAGTTTTTGCACAGATACTCTTCTAAGTACTGTAATTAAATGTTCATATGAAAGCGAATGCGCAGAAATGTTACATACATGGATTTTATTATAAATTACTAGTCAGAAGATACCATCATATTTGAAAAGTGTGTTAAATTTTAAAATTTGTCGAGATAATTTATTTAACACAATGAATTTAAATTACTAATTTTTAATAATAATATTTTTTGTGATGTTCAGGCAAATCCACTAAATGAAAGTGATGTGAATGATTACTTAAATTTTACACTTACTGGCCACACCAATTCTTCTCTGCCCGTCTTGCAGAAATGGATGATGCAGGTACGCGCTTCAAAAGTTTTACATTGTTTTTAAGTAATACACTCATCGTCCATAAAAAAAAGCTGCACCCCGAAGGACCCTACGGATCCGCTGCAAACTCTGAGGGTATTTGCCACCATTCGCTAAGCCATGATTTCGTTTTCACGGTCGCATATAACGGGGGGGTAGGTGGTAGGTGCGTGACATCGCGCCCACTGTCTAGATAAGAGGGCTTCAAACGACCCGCCGGCCATTGCGACATCGCGAGCGTCGCCAGATCGTCATCTGCACCTACACTATGCCTCGACGACGCTTTCGACAGCCGATTGTCCAGTTTAGACGCGTTCGGCGTTCGAGAGGAGCTGCATCCTGGTGTGCGGGAGGCTGGTTGCCTGTCGCCGTATTACGCGCCACACCGTCGCACAGACACCACCACCATCGCTCGCTGTTGGCGGCAATAGATTGAGAAGCACACACGAAATGCAGGATCTGACGTCCACCACGCACCACGACGAGGAAGGACCGACGGATTGTCCGACACGCGCGAACAGATCCAACGGCAACGATGGTGCTATTCAGCTATGCTATTCGTGTAAGTGCCAGTACCATTGGCAGGCGGTTGCACAGCGCAAGGCTCGCCGCGCCGACCATTACGAACGCCTGCACTCACATCCCAGCATCGTCGCTAAGACTCGCCGGTTTTCGAAGAACGAAAGCCTGGGGCCAAGCAGGCTGGTAGCGAGTCATCTTCAGCGATGAGTTCCGCTTCTGCCTTGGCGACGACCAGTGGGTCCATGTCTGGAGACGCGTGGGGAGTTACACGATGAAGTGGTTTGAAGTGTCCCGTCACACGTCCCTCCAGCCCTGATGTGGATGTTGTGGGGCGCAATATCCCACTGTGCCCGTTCACCGTTAGTGGTTTCTCGAAGGTAACAGGAAAGCCGCACGGTACGTTCAGGAGATCCTGAACCGTGGGCTCTGCCGTTCGTGAACGCCTACGCGCATGCTCTGTCCGACACGCGCGAACAGATCCAACGGCAACGATTTGTGCTATTCAGCTATGCTATTCGTGTAAGTGCCAGTACCATTGGCAGGCGGTTGCACAACGCAAGGCTCGCCGCACGCCGACCATTACGACGCCTACCGCTCACATCTCAGCATCGTCGCTACAGACTCGCCTGTGCGGGAACAAAGGACATGAGGCCATGCAGACTGGCAGCAGGTCATCTTCAGCGACGTGTCCCGCTCAGTCTTGGATGCTGACGACCACCGGATCCGTGTCTGGAGGCGCTACGACGAGTGGTTTGTGGTATCCCATCACACGTCCCGCCAGCCTGGCGAGATGGTGTGGGGCGCGATAATCACACCGTGCCCGTTCACCGTTACTGTTAATTGGAGGTACCGTGACAACCACCCGGTACATTCAAGAGATCCTGCAACCGGTGGCGCTGCTGTTCGTAAACGCCCACGCCCATGTCCTATTTCGACAGGATAACGATCGTCCGCATACCTTAGCAATCTCCCGAGCATGCCTTTCAACCGGGATACTCTACCATGGCCAGCAGCATTGCAAGACCTGACCCCGTGCTATGGAGCGTGAGATCAGGATCCCACCCTACCCACCAATCTACAAGAACTGCATGCAATCTGCATGGATGGACTAGCACAGGACATTATTCGAGACCTGTACAACTTCATGCCGCAATGTTTGAACTCATGCGTTCGCTGAAATGGCGGCCCCACGCCATAATAACAATAGCGTCTGTGGCCGTGCGGCGCAATAAATGTTGGTCCTACAAATGTAAAAGTGCAATCATTTTGTATACGTTGTACCCTCTACCTGCCTGCCAACAATGATCGCAATCCGCCTTGTCCTTCTGGTGCAGCTTGTTTTTATGACGAGTGTATTTAAGATTCCAAAACACATGTTTTACTTTGTCCTAGACATACGTATATACGGATTAATATATGTAGTATAGGGAAAGTTACGTAATGCTGCGGAAAATCCGATTTCGGAATTTTAACGGAAATACACGTTTTGGTGTTCCCTGATACCGAAAAAGTGTTATTTTAATTTCCCGTTACGTACGAAAGTAAGAAAATACGAGAAGTTACGTAATGTTGCGGTAAAAACGGCGATTTTTCGACAAAAAAACTCGTGTTGCTGGGCCCTGATATAGAAAAGTAAGTAATCCTTTTCTTAAGGGTAATAAATTACTCCCTACGCCCGTCTATGGGCCCCTTAACACTTTATGTAGTCAGATTTCAAAAATTGTGAGTCGTCGATACCGAAAAAGTGTTTTTTTTTAACGTCCGTCCCATTGTTTGTGAACATCACTTGCGCCTAAACTATACGGATTTTTTTAACTGAATAAACCTCTGTCGATCTGGCTTCAGACGAAGCTCTTTGATTTTGGAAAACATTTATAAGTTTTTTGGGGGATACATGAAGCCACTGTGACTTTTTCAAGGTGGTCCCAATTTTGTTCGTTCGCGCAATGTTTATCTATCCCTCACACCCGGATCTATTCGACTTAAACTAGGTCGAGCATGTTCGGTCGAATGGGTGGTGTGGTGGGTTAGAGAGGCTGAGGCCCAACCCTCAACCTCTCGCGCGTAAACAAAATGGGTCAATAGCCGGGTCAATGACCCCCATCTCGATCAGGTTTTTGTCCAGTTTCCTGATCCATAGAGCAAATGTTGAGATGGCCCTCGTTTTGCTTCTGGACGTAAATGTAGCTTCACTGTGCGCACGTTTTGTTGAGCACTCCTTTTGCTTGTAGTTCATTTACAGTTGAAATTGATTTCCTATAACTCGGGAAAAAACATTTTTCAATATGTTTATTTTTCTGAAATAAGTGATTTTCTAATTCATTTTTTTCGTTTTCTATTTTCTTTTTTTTCTTTTTTTTCTTTTTTTTT
>JAHLJT010009436.1:29746354-29835347 GCA_031308135.1 Acheta domesticus
CCAAAGGATCCTCAAAAGAGAAAATTGTGGATTAGAAAATTCCCCACTGATGTAACGCATGTGAAGGACCCATGTTATATGTATAAAACATTTCAGAGAGGAAGATATTATAAGAAAAGACTGTGTAGTGTATAAAGGTGAATATAAGGATATCCTCCGGAAGGTGACAAAACTGAAGGATGATGCATATCCCAGAATTTTCCCGAATTTACCATCGTATTTGGAGTGACGGACACAGATGTCGACAGAAGAATTAGGTGATGTGGAGGAGGAACATTTTCAGACTGCTGTGCAGCTCAGTCTGGATGACTTTTCACAAACGATAGTAGAAAAGTATTAAAACACTTATGAAGTTGTAATGTACATACAAGTGATAGCTCAAATGAACTAAAAGCAAAATGGTTTTTCATGTTATGCCTGCACCAATTTACATTTGTGTTTTTTTTAAATTCACAATAGTGTTGAATTTTAGGAAATATTGTTGTTGCCAATAATTCACATTCAAAGTTTTTGTGAAGGAAACAGATGTTAGTAGTCACACATTGCTAAGAAAACTTCAAACAAGTTGACAGAATTTGATGTGCTTCAAGAACTTCTATCTTTTGTGAACAGCTGGTAAAAGTACCTGATCAAAAATAGTGAATATGAAATGTCAGTCTCTCTTTTGAAATTGCAACAAAGATGGGACTTGCCAGAATTATCTTTCCTAATCGAACAGTTAAAACTTAGTAATGTGCCAAGAATCGTCGACGATACTGTAATTCAACTCTTGTGTTTGCAGCCTCCTTATATATTCATTCCTCTGACTGCTTATAATGCTATTCTTAATAGTAAAATGCTTGTGCATTCCATCTGTTTTAGGGTACTTCAAAGTATTATTGGTGAATATTCTTTGTCAAGTATCTCTGATTAATGTGTACGTACATATCTGAAAACAAAAATGAAATTGTAGGTGCTCAAGAACGTTTATGTTAATATTTTGCTGGACGAAATTTATATTCAACTCAGTTTAGCTTCAAAGAAATTGTGTGTATGGTGGTGCCAGTGGAAATGAGTGCCAGCAGCTGACACAGCTCAAGTGTTTATGATTTCTCATCTCTGTGTTTCCCTAGTTATAGGATGTGGTGTGTATTGTTCCCTGTCAAAACTTTAAACGGCTGAACCACTTAAAGAAATGATAATGACTGTGTTAAGAAATAGAAACTATTGGTTTCCAAGTTATTTTCTTTAATTTTCAGACAATATGGTGTAAACCGAAAGTGTTTTGAACTGTTGTCATCACATTGTATTTTAAACCTTTTATTCCTCATCCACTAGATAATACAAGATTGCTGTTTTAATTTTTGATAGTGTTCATATTATGAAATGTATTGGAATAATTGGATTAATAAGAAGATGGGCAAATTTTGTTTCCAGATTTTGAAATCATAGTAAATTCGCAAGGGAAATTTTAAACATTTTTGAAATTTTTGTATGATTTAGAAAAACAGTCTCTTGTGAAATACGGACATGTACTGACAGAGAAAGCAGTTTATCCATCAAAAATTCAGCGGCAAAATATGCAACTTGCATTAAAGATATTCAATGAAAAAACATTGGAGCATTAATTGTATTGCTGCCGCAAAACCAAATTTGTTTCCTAATGTTGATGGACACTTGCATGTTTTTGGATATTTTTTGCAATGGTGGAAATTTTTAATTGTAAAAGTCTGCATGAAGGTAGAAGATTCAATGATCAGTATCGAGAAGCAGTGAAATCGAGAACGCTCTCCAAATTGATTTCCTGAAGAGAATGTCTCTATGGTTGAAGAATTGGAGACAAACTGTTCCCATTGGGAAAGTTTGTCAGCTCAGACATTTGAGTCTATTATTTGTACTTGCGATGCCTTTGTGAAACTGCTGAACTATTTACTTGAAAAAATAAGCCTGATTAATCTTACTGGGAAAGTTCCAACTGATGCTCTTGAAGCTCGTTTTGGTGCCCATCGCCAGATGTCAGGAGGCAATTATTACATTAGTTTTGTTCAGCTTTTAGAAAGTGAGAGAAAGCTCATGTTTAGAAAAATCTGCTGTTAAGTTGCAAATCGGGAACATTCCTCTTAGAAGTTTGCAACAAATAGAATTTGGTGATCATGCAGGGCCCATTGACATATCTGGTTTCCAGTATGTGATTGAAGAGAACTTCAATTTGAAAACCAGTGTTCCGGAGGCTATTCTTCCAATTTTAACCTATATTGGAGGTTATGTGACAAAAAAGCAACTGCAAAAGCACAAGTGTGTAATTTGTTTATCTTGGTTGCAACTTGAGAAACACAGTGCAACTTAATAAATACAACAGAACAACTTAATACGACAACTTAATAACTGACACTTAATAAATACACAGAATATAAATACATGTATGAATTAATTAATGAATTGGACCGAGGACGATTAATTCTTCCAACTGAAGTTGTTGTTTTGTGGCATGGCAATTTGTTTGAAAATAATGAGCAAGATAATCGAAACAAATGAAGCATTATTTGTAAGTTTTGGGCAACAGTTTTATCTCTTACATAAATTATCAACTATTCAATTAAATAAAATTGGCTTGTCACTGTTGAGATGTGTGACTGTAATGTTACCTTTAATGCTGTTTTGTGTGATATGTTATCAACATTTGCCGTATTATTTTAAAAAATTATGTAAAATATAAAAATGAAATTTAATTCACTCCAAAAGTGCAAATAAGAAAAATAAAAAAGTTTAACTAAATAGTTTCATTTATTGTATGCCAAACTCTGTCCCATTACCTTCATACTTGTAAGTTAATAATATTACAAAAAGAAATTTTAATTTGAATATCTCTAGTAAATATTTGGCACCTATGTTTTAAAGCTTTTTCAATTAAGATAATTCTGAACTGGCAACATTTTAGATATTGTTAGCAACGTTAATGTTGAAAGAATAAAAAAAATATAGGGCAATATAATTAACTAATGATTCACTGAAAGAAAATTCTAAGATATTGAAGATATCCATTTTAAATTTCCTCAAATCAATAATGATAGTCAATTTTGTAGATGTCTTGGTCAGTTGTGCATTGCCGAAAGATGCGCAGTTTTGTAAGCCAAATTTTCTCCACTTGCCTCCGAAAACAAACCACGTTTTGAGGAGGCCGCCGGAGCCTGGTGGACCGTCGACTACCGTGATCACGTGACTCAAAACTGTGACGTATGCTTCGGGCCTGAGTGAAGCAGGCCTTGGTGATGTCGACGTGGACGTCATCGGTGTCGGCGGCGTGGCGGAAGAGACGCCCCATGCGTAGGGCGCGGGGGAACAATACTTAATTTCTTAATTAATTAATTAATTTTTTTAAGTGGGACGCGCGAATTTTTGAGTTGGCGCCCCCATAACACACTGGTGCAGCATGGACTCCCATAATTTGGCGGGAGTGTCACAAAGAGCGCCCAGTGGGCGGAAGCCACAGGAACTTGTCCCGCGCCGAGAAAAATGTGCTAACAATTATTCGGGCCGGGCGCATGGCGATGCTCGAGTTAGGTACAGTCCGTCTCCCACTCACATTCTTTCAGCAACTAGCACTGGGAAGCTGAACCTGTGCACCACAGTCCTGCACTAGCTTGAGAGACCCCTTTCCTACTATAAAACACGTGAGGAGGGCATACAACAAATGAATGCATAGGCGGTTGCCTAGCGTACATATTGTAATCAACCTCTAACCATTACTGAATACCTCGTAACAATTAGCCTATCATAGTAGTAACAAAATCAGTGCAATAAGTAGCAGTGCTTAAGCTAAAAATTATACACCGATTAGTACAACAAGGAATTGTGCCAAGTGGCAGGCCACACAGTATGACCTAAAACGAATAAGCATGTAAAAAAATAAATTAATATCACGATATGGGATGATCAATAAAATAATAATGGTACGCCTGAACACCAGGCAGCAAAGAGAAAAAAAATCAGCTGAGGGTCTCTGGTCGACCGAGGAGGAAAGAATAGAGAGAAATATCATGGATAGGGGCTTATTCAAGGGAGGATCTAGCCAGGGCACATAATTTTTGTACTGGTCGCAATAATTTGCCCTGGCTAGTTCTTACTTCAACAGTACGCACAACCCCAGTCTGATCAGGGAACAATTTCTCCACTACACCTTATTTCCATTGAGAGGGCGGAGATTCCTCAATTAAAAGCACTAAATCATTTACACCTAGTGGTGGTGACTCCCTTTTCCACTTCACCCTTTGTTGCACGGTGTGAAGGTAGTCATTGCATCCCATGCGGATCCCATGCGGAATCATTTACATTTGAGAATCATTATGAGATTGTTTACACGTTTGGAGTTGTGATATCAAAGAACAAAAATTCTGATCCGGGCTGACAATGCTTTTTAATCGCTGAGTTTAGCGATGCAGTATCTACGAATTGATTATATGTTCTTGGTTTATTTAGGCCTGTATTCCCATTACTGGTAGCATCATTGGTTTACATGTAAGCTTCCGCGGCTCGAGTACATAACTCGGCCTCTCTGCCAACGACGCGGCGTCACCCGGACAGCCGAGAAGTTATAAAGCATCATTGGTTATTTAGTGCAGTTTGGCACTATTCGTAGAAGTTCAAAGAAGACAATTGGAGCAGTATTTGAGAACAGTTTTTGAAAAACTGCTCATAAGCCATACAAAATTTAGCGAAAAGTTATAACATATTCAACTTGTGATGTTACAACAACGCATATAGAGCATTATTTCTAACTTTTGGAGTTTTCGAAAATTCAGATAGTTCAACTAAAATGAGACGTAAGCCATTTTTGGTGTCCTCTGACATATCCGTGGAAAAAATTTAAAGGAACAAGGTAGTGCTGGTTTTGAGAAAAGGTTGTTTTTTTCGTAAATTACATTAAGTTCGAACAGAACTTACGCGAAAATTACTAGTGTTTTGTTTTCAAAATGTACATGGCCTATTTTAACGATTTTACTAAAGATTTCACAAAAAACAAGAATCTCTATTTTCAATATTATGCTATTGCGTTGTTAATTTTTCGCAGTGTTAGAAAACAAGTTCACGGAAAATAAGACGGCGCAATATTTTACCATCCTTCGGTAAATACCAGAGGAAAATTTAAAGAAACAAATTTGAGAAGATAGTTGTTTAAAAATTGCCAGGGGATTCGGGGAAGCTTTACCAATCCATTGTTCGGTACCAAGGACCAACAGGACAGTGATTATGACTACTCAAAATGTTGGGGGAAGTGATGTATCACGCATGGGAACAATATTTATCCCCTTTTTCCTTACCAGGGCCAGACAAAAAGAGTCAAAATGCTGCCGAGTGCGGCGCGGGTTGCATTTGGGGTGAATATTTTTTGTTCTACAGCGTCAGGAGAAGTTCAGGAGCAGTACCCTAAAAAACCGGCCAAGGGCGGCTCGCAATCTTACCTTCCTCTTCCTTGTCATATCCTTACCCCTTACTTTCACAGGCTTACACTTACATACACTACACGACCACAGACCGGTGAGAAGAATAGAGCTTCCCGGCTGGGGCGGTGCCCTGCTGGTGGGAACACGGGTAGGGAAAACGCCGCAAGCCGACGAGAGATCGGCGCCGGATCTCTCCATCCAGCGGTGGAAATTCATCGTCACATCCCGTGGTAAAACATGCACTATACTTCCGTAGGACTATACCTTAGCTGTAGATGTGCCCGAAATCACCAATCGTAAAATTTTCAATTTATTTCGTATAAATTTTGCATTTATCACAAAAATTCCTCAAATTTAAATGTACTTTGTCAGATATATTTGCGAACAAGGAAATGTTCGTTAAGAAAACACAAAATAGTTGTAATTCAATTCGCCGCTTCTATCGTTAAAACAAAAAAATAGTTGATTACTGGTGGCTGTGGTTCAAATATTGAAAAACTATTCTTTTTGGAAATCTGTAAGTGATAAATTAGTTTATTGCTTACTTTAATTAAACTTACCTTAGCCATATGAAAATGCCATCAACGTCTAATGTAATTTCTTTCTTGCCCTGAGTCATTCGATCCAACACAACGTAGCCGATTCTGTGAACTACGGTTAGAATTCGTTCTACAAATCTGTGCATCTGCAACAAGTTACATAAAATTTCTATTTAGAGATAATTTAAGTACCAATTTACAGTCTTTGTCGAACACTGATGTATCCAAAAAGATGGGTTAATGTTTACATTAAATTACATTAATTTTCTCAAGAGAAGTATAGTACAAGGGACAATAAATTAATAGCGAAGTGTAAGGTGGCACTCTCTCAGTATGAAGTATTGCATTCTCTGTCGCGAAAATGTCACGCCAGGGGGATCGTAAAAATCAGTATGAATTATTATTATTTTTCCTCACTTAACGGCTAAAGATGTTAGGGTCAGCTGGACATAAAATCTACTCCAGGTTGCAACCAGCTTCCTAGAGCACAGGTCTAGGGTCTGTTGGTGCCTCTACAATACTTATTCTTTAACTGAACGTTACTGTCTCGCCCTCTTCCTGTGCATTTCCGATCTTCCGACGTTAATTAAACATTCCAATACCGTCGGACAGTGACAATGACATTCAAGGTGCTATACTTTCTCTTAAACTATACTTACACTCAGAGTTGGGCAGTATCGAAAATACTTGTATTTAAAATACTATTTTCGATACTTTTGTAATTTGTATTTGTATCGAAAATACATATTGAAACATGTATTTTGTATTTGTATCGAAAATACTTTCTGATAGTATTTTGTATTTCCAAAATACAAAAATACTTTTTCTTTATCCTTCACAAAACATTGATTGGACCAGTAAATGGAGAGTGTCCCCGCTACGTGGACGAGTGCGACCGGACCTCCGGTTCCTCCGATTACGTTTTTCCTCCCTCCGTCGGTTCAATCGTAGATAACCGGAAGGAGCACTGTATCACTGTGTAAGATAAATTTCTTACACCGAGCTGTAATCGTGAGCTCAGATTCAATTTTCGGCCGAGCAGGCTCCGCGTGCCAGAACGAGTGCTGCCCATGTGTGTGCCTCGTGGCCCTGTGGTTTCGCGCAGTAATTAAAAACGTGTGCTTGCGGTGTTTTTAAGAGCTGATATTTCGTTATGGTATATTTAGGTAAAAATCTGTTTTTTTTTTCTGGTACCTTGTACTAAATGAAGCTTTTTATATACATTTTAAGTTTCTCTGCACTAAAACCCGTCAATTTTATAGCGTCTAAAGAGGCCTATTTCAATATTAATAACTATTTGTGCCTATTTTACGTTTAAAAACCTAAAATGAAACTAATATGCCTAATTTCTTTTGTCTATGTCTTCTTTTATCTTTTTTCTTCTGTGTCGGCACAACAGACACGGATGATATTCATTTTAAGTTACTTTAAACATCTAAATTGTATTTGTCCTCGCACCTTTTTATCCTCTTCTCTCATTTTGTCGCCTGTAAGAGAGCAAGAAATGAATATACCGGACAAGGATCTAGCGATAAACGTCTCCACGCCACTACTTCCTGACTTCGTGGAGTAGCTGCCTCCGTTTCTAAGATAAAGCGATTGAATTTCCTCGAAAGCAAAGTGATCTTGACCGATAAGAAACATTCATTTTCTCTTGAAAACTTGGAGAATGTATTAGTAATTTATTGTGAGGCGAAATACGGTAGGAATAATTCTAACTATAAACAAACATGTTCATAAATAGTAATATCGCAAAATGTTCAATACTGATTCTACGTAATATTGATTTATGTTTTTATTTTTGAGAAATATAAGAAATGGTCAAAAAGTGAGTTTTCTTCTAAGTTTCGAATTTTATTAGTGTCTATTCTACCATTTAGAAAGCCTAAAAGATGCTGAAAGAACCTATTTAGGCACCTAAAATAGGCACCTTAGTGCATATTTTAAAACCTAAAAATCCGCAATATTCATCAGATATCCATATCATTTGTGATGTATGTTCATACTTTAAGTCTGAAAGGCATCTTGGTTAATTGTCTATAACCTGCAATATTTGTCCCAAACTATCACCTCGCAAGAACTCATGGTGAGATCTTTAAACTCCAAGTATTCTTTCGGCTCTTAGCACGGACAAGATGCCTTTCAGACTTAAAATATTAACATACATCACAAATGATAGGGGCCGTCCATAAATTACGTAACGCAAATTTCGAGTATTTTCAATACCCTCTCCCCCCTTGTAACGCACTTCCCTATCTCTATGTAAAGCAGCGTAATGTTGCCTCAGACCCCCTCCCTCCCCCTTTAGCGTTATGTAATTTATGGATGACCCCATACGGATACCTGAAATGGGTTGAAAATTTAATTTGAAACATTTTTGCATAAAGAATATTATACATTTTTAATAAAAAAATTTAAATCTGATGTGATCTTTTATTGAACGTGAATGATTGTTTAAAAGAGAAAAAATAAGATAGAAGATATTGGTTGATTGTATTTGTATTTTCAAAAGTATTTTAAAATACTATTTTGTATTTTGTATCTAAAATACTTTTATGGAAGTATTTTGTATTTGGTATCTAAAATACTTTCGGGGAAGTATTTTGTATTTTGTATCGAAAATACATTTTTCAAGTATTTTGCCCAACCCTGCTTACACTCAATACCTAACATGTGCTATACTCAAATCAACTTCAAGGTGTTTTTACTTTCTTGTATATATACTATGTTTATACGCATTAATATGAAAGGAAGTTAACATTAACAAAGATTTGATAATCTGAAACAACTGTGCAGCGTCTGCGGCTTACAATTAAACCGAAATTAACCACTGTACAGGCTTATCAACTCGCAAAGCTCCATGAATGAAAGCTCACCAGCTCTGCCTAAAATTTGTGTAGTGAATGACAAATGCGTATCATGTTGCATCCCAGTTTGCGAGTTCAGATGCAGGATCTGTCAATTTTTAAGGGCGGCAAAATCCTTCGTACGCCGTCCTTCGCAGCGGAAGTAAAAGCGGCTGTCCAATGTCGTAGATTTACTACATGTATCTCTTTCATACACAAGTATAAAAGAAGCCTCTGAGTTAAATTCAAATGGCATGTTTCGTGGCCTGAGTGATATCTCCGTTTTCTGCCAGACGGTGAAAGGATCATACAGGAATTTGAGTGGTTAGGCGGCAGAGCAGATTTGATGGTCTGCATATGGCCATTGAAAATATGGCATTAGAGCCAGATAAAACGCTCTCAGTTCCGTTCGTTCTCGACGGCGATACCAGGCCGGATACTACAGTGTCCGAAAATGCCAGTTCCGGAACTACTATTACCGAGAACGCACGGTACCGAAACTTGGCCTGTTATTGGTGTGCGCCGACCGCGTCGAATAAATACTGGAAGTGTCACTGGAGCTCTCGCCACCGTTTAGTATAACTCAAACTCGAGGATGTCTGGCGGTCTGTCTTGTTCAATAAGGCAAACTATTTTTGCGATTTGCGGGATTTGTACCTTGTCCAATGCACAAGCGATCTAGCGGCACCTGCAAGTTTTGTAGATAGCCTTAGGCTTTTGATATGTATACGAAGAAAATAATGAAAAAATAACAATTATGACGAACATTTATTTCGCCTATTTTCACGTAAATATATTTTAAGGCATATTTAACTTTCTAAGCCTTTTTTCTTGTAATATATTTCTATTTTCTTCGAGTTTGGTTAAAAACGTATGTTTAAAATGATTTCCACTTTCACTAATCCCAGCCGTTTGGCACCGAACCTCAATTTTTTATCTAGATCTAGACCGAGGATGTCATTTGTTTTTGAATTTGACATTCCGTATCTTTAGACACCACAAGCTCGCTTTCCTCTTAATTCTTTACACAAAGAAAAGAAGCGGATTATCGTAGGTGACCGATGGATCATGGGCGATCGCTGGGCTCAGATTCGCAGTGCAAAAATCACTCGCGTCTCTGGGGGCAAGTCGATAACCCCGACTTCCGACGTTGATCTCACCGTCCCACATGTTCTTCCAGGAAGGTAAAGGAAATGGAAAGTAGGTTCTGTTAATTGAAAGAATTACGCGTTAGGTCTCTTTCGTACGCCAGTGATAGAGTTAAAGTCAATTAAAACATTTATTTTTATCATTTTTAGGCTTATACTAAATTACAGCATTTTTCTACGGCGAAAAAATGTTATAAATTTATTAATTTTCCCTCGTTTTATATGGTGTATAAATATATATTACAATTAATTATGTATTTCGAATATCTGAAAACTCTACCAGGGTGTGGCGATAGGACAAGGAGTTGAATATGTTGATTTGCAGTAGGCACCGTTGTTTGGCCGCCAATTGCTTCACCCAATTCAGAGGCCATGGCAGTTTACATCAACTGTTGCACAATAAATTGTGCCCAGCGACGGAAGGACGCTTTCACGCAGGGAAGAGCAGTACCTATCTCTTTCCAATTAGTACACGTGAGACTCATTAAATCTCTTATACTTCGATTTATTTATAATGGCACCTGAAGGTCAAGTTCTGTGTTGCCACTCATTCGCGCGGCTAGTACGTGGTAGGCGCAAAGCTGCGGCCACCAGCCTCGTTGAGGACATTCGCGAACGTTCAACACTGTACTGACGTTCAAGCTCCCAATAGGAGACTGCCTTCCCTCTCCCTTTTCCTTACTTGACCTTCAGATTGTTCTTTATTATCTTGTAGATTATGTTTCCACGTTTTGGTCATTGCAAGTTCCTCCTGACCAACATGACATTTAAATTATAACCTAAGGTCCGATTAAATTAAGAATGTGATTGACATTTGTGAGTGGAGGGGAGCGACGTTGCCAGGTCGCAAACCACTGAGCACGTGTTACCGGGACACGAAAACAAACACTTCAAAAAATACGTGTAAAAGTGTAAAAAATACGACAAAAGCCTAACCTCAACGCAACTCATCACAACACAGTACACATTGCGCGCGCAGCACAGGCAGAAACGCGGGCGGCTCGGCGGCAGGGAAGTCGCTGTGCGATGCTCAAATGTTCCCCGTATTCGGCAGTGGCAACTGAGCGACCTGACACATCACGTTTTCTCTCTCTGGTTGGCAGCTGCCATGGAAACGGGAGAGGCGTCCTGACGTCACGCAGAACTGTCAATCACCTTCTTAATTTAATCGGACCTTAAACATCAAGTAGCAAAGAATGTATTTATTGTGAAACATACCGATATTTTGAGATGATTCGATATACTGGTTTTACTTACTTCCTTGTATTTCAACACTACAGAGGCGGTGATGTCAGAATATACTTCGAATTCGTAATCAATGTTGCCACTTTCCTCGGTGTTATTGCCGTAAGCTTCTTTAAGCTCTTTCGTAATAATTGCAAAGGTGCTCAGTATATTTCTGAAATACATTTATAGATAATTAATATCTGTGTTTTTACATTTCATATATTATTATTTTGTTCGCTTTTTTAGAGGAATTATAATTTTTGCGTACAAACTGCAAATTGCTAACAAACCTGCTAAATATTTGATAATGGTGTACATAGTCATTAGCACAACAAAGGAACTGGTAAAGGGTCTCAGAATGAATGTCATTTTGAGAAACAATTTGTATATACATTGAATTTTAGTAGGTTTAAGCCTTAATTATGGTTTTTAAATTTTTAACTATCTTTGTTTTCAAGTTTTTTATTACTTTGTGTAAGCGTCAAACGTACACTCTTTAAACATTATTTTTGATTCTGCTAACCCAGTAATAGGTAAGGGTCTGGAAAGATACATTTGGTAACTAGTTAATTAATTTATCAAATAATTAAAGAAATATTTGTTCTTGGTTTCAAATTGATGAATTTATATTATTAATATTAATTTTATTTTTAGAAATTAGATTTTCATTGGAATCTCGGCTCAATCTTTACCTTTCAAAAAAATTAAAATAGTTTCCGGTGAGATTTTTAAACTCCAAATTTTGGCAAAAATACAATTAAAGTCGATTCTCTATTACTAGTACTCACTTGAAAATGTATAGCATGTCCTCTGTAGTGAAACCATCGGTTTGGCTTTTGTCTTGTAATACCCCACACATTCTTTCTGCTACATCTAAAGCATGATGTGCTATGTCATAATCAATTGCTTCCCTGCTACTGTCAATAGCATACTCTAGAGCCGCTGACATTTGTTTGACAGACAGAAAACTCTTTATAGCAACCTGAGAAATATAGTATAGTTCTATTACTCATGATTCATAAATTCAGATAAAATCAGACAGATAAAAACAATTCGTAAAGGATTAAATATATAGGAACTGGGAAGTTAAAAAATGTTTTGACCAAATGTTAATAATTGTTAATATTACTACAAGTATTATTAATACAAGCAAATTGTTTATTTCATAAGTTTATTTATTCTATAAGATCAATTATATTTTGAGTGTGCCCATCTCGCATAGCGGCTACATCAGCACAACTTAGTTTACTGTAAATCAATGAATACCCGTGGAAACATTTCGCATCCAAAATGCCTTACCCACACGGTTGTTGGCGAAGAACACCCCTCACTGCCGACGAGACTTAACGGTGGTTTCGAAAACTACGTTCTCTAGACCGAACTATGAAGATTAAATTCATTTGATTGGAGAGCGTATAAAATATTTCAACGTCCATTGAGAGATAAAGGTAGTAGTACAGAGGTAAAAGACTTCCATGATTCCTGCCCATGAAACTAACATGACATTAATTTTTACATTACCATATACTATACATAAGCATAATATAGAGAAAGTTTTGTAATGCAGCGCAAAAAACGCAGATTTTCGGGGAGAAAAACTCTTGTTACAGGGCCCTGGTAACAAAAAAGTGGATAAATTCAGTTGGTAAATTAAGAAAAAAATCTAACACGTAGTGCAGCCAGAATCTCTGTTTTGTGGGCCCTTGATATCAAAAAACCAATTGAAAGCAAAACCTCTGTCCGTCCGTCCGTCTGTCTGTGAACAACGCTAGCGACTAAACCGCTCTGCCGATTTTCTCCAAAATTCATACTCCCCGATCGATCTCGCTGATCTCGTGGCCCCTTGAATTTGAAACCGATATTTTAATTTTGGGAGGTAATTTACATGAAGCCCCCCGGACATTTTCAAACTTTTCTCAAAAACAACTCCAAATATATTTTAATTTTTGAATAACAATAGAGTAAAATACACTTAAGGTAGCATAGGTCCGATTTTCACGGTTAACTTTGAATTTTCGAAAATTGCGAGAGTTTGAATTTATTCGACGTCTTCCTCGAACTACAAAATTGCAGATTGAGATTTTTCCTTCGAATAAAATTTGATCATAGTGAGAATTTCTTTAAGGTCATTACTAAAATTTTAGTAGTATTGGGCACATACACCAATGTGCAATTAAAAATACAAAAACAAGATTTTCTCAAAAACGGCTCCAAATTTTTTTTTCAAACTTTTGGTAGAGAGTGATAAATGTACTCTATTACATGACATAAAAGCCATATTGCTCTATTCTTTTGTTTTTTTTCAAAAATTGCAAAAATGTATTTTTTTACTTGTCTCTCACATCGTTAATATTTACATTAGCAATAATTTGTTGACATTTTTACATTAATAAAAACATGTACTTTAAATAATTTCAAGTAAAGTTTCTCGAAAACGCAATCGTTTTCCTGTGAAAAACTAGCTCAAATTTTCGCATTTTCAGAAACGCTCAAACGCCATTTTCTCATAAATGGCAACAAAAAATTCTTCAAACTTTTCAATCGGATAGTGCTAATTGCACTCTTTAATATGACGTAAACTTTATTTTTGAGATTTTTTTGTTTTTTTCAAAAATTACTCAAATGTAATGTTTTTTAATGGATCCAAATTTTTTCTTCAAACTTTTCGAACGGATAGTGCCTATTTCACTCTTTAATACGACGTTAAGTTCATTTTTTTGTTTTTTCAAAAATTACACAAATGTAATTTTTTTGAAAGGTTTCTCAAGTCTTTAATATGCACATTACCAGCAATTTGTAAACATTATTATATTTGTGAATGTAAGTGCTTCAAACGTCTTCAAATGAAGTTTTTTGAAAACTCAAAATTTTTCTGTGGAAAAGAGCTTCAAACTTCGCATTTTTAGAAGCACTGAAACGACATTTTTCTTAAAAGTGGATATAAATTTTTCAAAGAAAATTGCCATTTAGAACGAGGTTTTAGTGTTCTTTAATATTCTAAATAATTTCCGTTCTACCCTTAGGAAACCGAGAAATTGATAAAATGGAAAAATGTACTTTGGGCGGCGATAGATGGCAGCTGGTTTCCTCAATGAAATGTATTCATCAAAAATACATCTTCAAATAAGCTGATTTTTTTGAAAATACGAGTTGTTTTTCTGTAATTTCGTGGCAATCATAATAGCCCGCTGCAAATTTTCTGAGCTTCAGACAACCGGATGCGTCGTAAATTAGAATTTGCATTTTTGTTCGTTTCTTACGTTCGACCTTTTATTATAAATTTACATTTCAATCTTTTAGAAATTAATTTCGAAATATTTGAAATAAAAATTGCTAACTCGTTAAAGAAATATCGACAATGCAGGGAATGCAACAATGGAATTCCCTGCATTGTCGCGAATTTCTGTGAAATAAGAGTCATTGTTGTGACTTGATGTAGCTCTATTGTATCAGGCTTCTTTTTCAAAACTCAAGTGTGTGACTGATTTCGTAAAATAATGGTACCAATTCCTGAATAAACCCTATTTCAGGAAACCGGGACGTGCCTGCCCGTATCCAGTCGGACATAATATTAGGTCACGCCTAATTTCTAGTCCGCTGAATAAAGATTGTAGGCCAATTGAAAAATTGTAAAATTGTTCCTGATTGTCAGTGTATGTTTCTTAATAATAAAAGTTATCTAATTTTATTTATGACAAACCTTTATTGTTCATATTTGCACACAACGTTTCGTAACTTGTTTTAGTTACATCAACAGGCTCCTTAATAAAGGGAACTGTTGTTCCACTTTTAACCGTCAAATACTCGAGGACACATAGTGAACGCAACAGCAACCTCTCCAGTGGACACAAGAATAAAAACTCCTTTTTACACAGTTTATATTCTTGTGTCCACTGGAGTGGTTGCTGTTGAGTTCACTGTGTCCTCGAGTGTTCGACGTTTAAAAATGGGACAACAGTTCCCTTTATTAAGGAGCCTGATGTAACTAAAACAAGTTACGAAACGTTGTGTTCTGTGTGAAAAATGAACAATAAAGGATTGTCATAAATAAAATCGGATAAGTTTTATTATTAAGTTCCAGTCCGCTGCTCACATACAGACTTCGACAATAATATTAATTAACGTAAATTAGCTTTCGACGCAAAGATAATTACGGAAGGATAAGTGTGTGGACAGACGGCCAGACAGGCGGACGGACAGGCGGACGGACAGGCGGACGGACAGGCGGACGGACAGGCGGACGGACAGGCGGACGGGCAGGCGGACGGACAGGCGGACGGACAGGCGGACGGACAGGCGGACGGACGGACGGGCGGACGGACGGACAGGCGGACGGACAAGCAGACGGACGGACGGACGGTCTGTCTCTGCCACTCCCTGTTCCTCTCATTCGCATTTACTTGTAGATTATGCACATCTCTGAGCAGGTAAGATAATATCGGGAATCACCGGACCAGCAAGAACGTAATAGAATGTTTCAAGAAGGACTCATTTTGTAGATTACGGTGTGAGAAACGTTTCTTTGAAGGCCATCAAAAAATTTTTTAAGGCCTTAGAGCGTCTCGTCTAGGAGTTATTTAACGATATAGATTCAAAATTCTGCCGTGTTAGCGGGTTGTATTGCACGTGAATAGTTTTGTTCGACTGCGCCATGTAGTGGAGTTACAACAGAATTAACAGCACATAAACCATCTGGGTGAAAAATACGTAGAAGTCCCAACTTTCACGGAGATCGATCCTACAGTGTCGGAGTTTACTTCATATATATATATATATATATATATATATATATATATATATTAACCGAACGTGCTGTCGGTTTCGGGGGATTTTAGTGGGATTTAGCCAATATTTGGGCTGATTGGTTTCAATATATATATATATATATATATATATATATATATATATATACACACACACACACACACACATACACACACACTTTCCGTATTCTTTGTATAACAGTAAAACATGTATAGTTTGTATATTGCGACTTTTTCCACCTAGATTGCCAAAATGGTACACTGTGTGACGGCAGGATTTTCGAGGACAAATTCCGTCGCTGTCTGGAGGAGATATCTAGCTGCCATCTGCTCTGATCGGTAGTTTTCCGTGATCCCCTATGATACTAGGCGAATATTCCTGATACTAGGCGAATGCCCGGGCGATATCCTAAGAAGTGGGGTGCTAACCGCGCACGATCTTATCTCTTGCTTATCATACCTTATCCCTTATTTACACACACACACTTAACTGCACTACATTACCACACATGACAGGAGGCCGGTCGGGAGCATAGAGGTTGTTCCGGCTGGGGCGGCGCCCCGCTGCTGGGAGAAACCCACTCGGGAAAGACCTCGCTAGCCGACGGTAGGTCGCCGCGGGATCTCACCATCTAGCGAGCGATCACCGACATCCCCCGAGGAAAAAACATGCCACAACATGTACTACACCGGGAATAATGCCCTTAGCCACTGACCCGCATGGAATCACCAACCAACCAATCAGTCTAGCAATATACACTAACTTAGGTTTTAGGGAGAAATAAATCAAGTTGCTTTCCCGAGAAAAGTTTGAAAAATTATAACTAATGAAAGAAATTTCAGGCTTACCTTTGACAATGCACTTACGAGCTTTTTTCTCATATCGTTTTTGACTTCTACTGAGAAATTGGTTTCAGCAATAAGAGTAGGTAAGATTGAAACCATACTCATAGCACCTGAAATATCAATATTTTTAATGAATAAAAATTATTAATTATAGAATTTATTCATCCACCAATGATCGTGAATTAGTCAAGGTACTCACAATATACACACATCAAATTTTAACACACATTGATTTTGTACGCTCAGGTTAAACACAAGAAAACAAACAACGTTTTTTACATTGAAATATCTTCCGCATACGGTCGATCACAAATTGTGACTTTTTACAAAATCCCTACCTCCAGATGAAATATGATTACAAGTAGTAACGAGCGTGTTGGGTAAGAATTGATAACAAAATATTTGCGCCCATGTAATGAAAAGTATATCCAAAGGTAAGTCAGCTACATATTTTTGTTAATCTCTTACACATTTATTCTTTGCATTTTTCATTTTAGCGTCAAACCTGTTATAATTGGATAACTAGCACCATCTATTGGCATTAATATGTATCAAGTTACATTTTTATTGTGGTGACACAGAACTTAATGTCTAATTTTACAATAATTTTAGTAACAATTTGTTTATAATATTGTAGGAATGTTGCATAAGGCAACGAACACGGGTTCCTTTGTGCGGTATCCCTACTGCGCAGTGTAGCTATAGGGAAACAAGTTTGAAATCTCCCTTCTGGAGGAGCCTAGTTTCCTGGGCTTCTCCCACCGCTGCTACTGTGCTAGATGAGCTGAACCTACCGCGCGCACGCGATTCATCGGCCTCCCCCAGCAAGGAGGAGCTGTAAGCCATCAATGTCTCTGCAGCCTTCGCTGTGTGACGTCATTGTCGTTCTCACGCTCACACGCAACACTCACCAAGCTGGATATTCGGATTGACTTGAGATTTTACCAGCTTGTTCAGCACCTTTCAAAACTCCTACATACAAATTTTTACGTGCTATGAAGCATTCAAGGAATGTTTTTGCGATAATTAGTATTGGGACCTTTCTTGACCTTACAGACCGTGGAAGGGCGGAAATCGCTGCTCACCGCTGGTTCTGCGGACGTTACTCATACACCGCGCCTGCACTATCGGCCAGTCGGCAAGGTCTCAGTTACTTGGAGGGCAGGCGGGGTGACAAAAACGGCTGTTTACTTTGCAGCATCAGATGGAACGAACGCGCGGAAATCTGACACCGGCTGATAGACGCCGCGTAACGTTCCTACCGCTGCCGAAGCAACGGCTCGCCCGCTGCGGGAAGCGCGAGGGTCACGAAAGGTCCTGATACAAAATGCCTATAAAACGCTATTTATAATATTCCATAGCACTTCAAATTTGCATACATAGGTTTTGCATGGTGTTCTATCAGCTGGTGAAATTTCATGACAATCCGAGTATCCAGCACGGTGAGTGTTGCGTGTCAGAGAAACTGCCCCGCAAAGAAACGATAATTTTGTCCATTTTTGCTTTCGTCGTCATGTTTGTTTTCATATATTCTTCTTCGATTTTCTTAACGTGTTCACAACACTTCTTCCATTGATTTGGGCAATATTCAGAAAATAATATTCGGCATACATTTTCTTTAACTCATAGACGAGGACCGATGCTTTCTTTCGTGACATGATTCTTAATGGAACTCCAAACTAATTCGATGGAATGGAGATCGGGATGGTAAGGAGGGAGCTTGATGTTCAGATTATATTACCTTCAAACGGTTGTCCCAGTGTTAGAAACAAATACACACAATATTACGCCTGTGAACTTTCCTTGAAATTAGGCCTACGCTAAGACACGCCACGTTGCACAGCACTCGAAGACGAAATGGACAGGACTGAGGACCAAGGGCGATGCTTCCTATACATATGTTTCTTTTACTGAATTTTAATATATTAAGAGTCAGCGTTTGTGCACAGGCAGCTGAAACTGTTTTGATTTGGATGGCTGACACTTTTACTGCTGCGCGTTGGGCCCACGAACAAAGCAGACTGTCTAGGAGTTCAGACCCCCACCCCCTCGACCGGCCACGCCGCCTGACGCGCAGAACGAGTGAGAGAGCGATATTTTCAGGGGAAATGAGCGGTTGATGGTGGGAGTCACCCCTCCCCGCGCATGCGCATTCGAAGGGAGCTATCTGACCTGCCAGCTATAGCATCCTTCCGTCTCTTGGGAATTCCCACCGTGCGCCTGGTGTCTAGAGCCCCCAAGCCACCTGTGTTGTAACCTTTTATTTATTTGTCAAAAACAGTAAAAACTGTATATGACGTGTGGGGAAAGAGATTTACCTGCGTACATTTTCTTGAGGGCTAGAATTTAAAAAAAGAAAAAAGGGAAAAAAAAGAAAAAAAAAGAAAAAAAAGAAAATAGAAAACGAAAAAATGAATTTAGAAAATAATTATTTCAGAAAAATAAAAATATTTGAAAAATGTTTTTTCCCGAGTTATAGGAAATCAATTTCAACTGTAAATGAACTACAAGCAAAAGGAGTGCTCAACAAAACGTGCGCACAGTGAAGCTACATTTACGTCCAGAAGCAAAACGAGGGGCCATCTCAACATTTGCTCTATGGATCAGGAAACTGGACAAAAACCTGATCGAGATGGGGGTCATTGACCCGGCTATTGACCCATTTTGTTTACGCGCCGAGAGGTTGAGTGTTGGGCCTCAGCCTCTCTAACCCACCACACCACCCATTCGCCCGAACATGCTCGACCTAGTTTAAGTCGAATAGATCCGGGTGTGAGGGATAGATAAACATTGCCGCGAAGAACAAAATTGGGACCACCTTTGAAAAAGTCACAGTGGCTTCATGTATCCCCAAAAACTTATAAATGTTTTCCAAAATCAAAGAGCTTCGTCTGAAGCCAGATCGACAGAGGTTTATTCAGTTAAAAAAATCCGTATAGTTTAGGCGCAAGTGATGTTCACAAACAATGGACGGACGTTAAAAAAAAACACTTTTCGGTATCGACGACTCACAATTTTGAAATCTGACTACATAACGTGTTAAGGGGCCCATAGACGGGCGTAGGGAGTAATTTATTACCCTTTAGAAAAGGATTTACTTACTTTTCTATATCAGGGCCCAGCAACACGTGTTTTTTTTTGTCGAAAAATCGCCGTTTTTACCGCAACATTACGTAAACTTTCTCGTATTTTCTTACTTTCGTACGTATACGGGAAACTAAAATAACACTTTTTCGGTATCAGGGGACACCAAAACGTGTATTTCCGTTAAAATTCCGAAATCGATTTTCCGCAGCATTACATAACTTTCCCTATACTACGTATATTAATCCGTATATACGTATGTCTAGGACAAAGTAAACATGTGTTTTGGAATCTTAAATACACTCGTCATAAAAACAAGCTGCACCCAGAAGGACAAGGCGGATTGCGATCATTGTTGGCAGGCAGGTAGAGGGTACAACGTATACAAAATGATTGCACTATTTACATTTGTAGGACCAACATTTATTGCGCCGCACGGCCACAGACGCTATTTGTTATTATGGCGTGGGGCCGCCATTTCAGCGAACGCATGCGTTCAAACATTGCGGCATGAAGTTGTACAGGTCTCGAATAATGTCCTGTGCTAGTCCATCCCATGCAGATTACATGCAGTTCTTGTAGATTGGTGGGTAGGGGTGGGATCCTGATCTCACGCTCCATAGCACGGGGTCAGGTCTGGCAATGGTGCTGGCCATGGTAGAGTATCCACGGTTGAAAGGCATGCTCGGGAGATTGCTAAGGTATGCGGACGATCGTTATCCTGTCGAAATAGGACATGGGCGTGGGCGTTTACGAACAGCAGCGCCACCGGTTGCAGGATCTCTTGAATGTACCGGGTGGCTGTCACGGTACCTCCAATTAACAGTAACGGTGAACGGGCACGGTGTGATATCGCGCCCCACACCATCTCGCCAGGCTGGCGGGACGTGTGATGGGATACCACAAACCACTCGTCGTAGCGCCTCCAGACACGGATCCGGTGGTCGTCAGCATCAAGACTGAAGCGGGACACGTCGCTGAAGATGACCTGCTGCCAGTCTGCATGGCCTCATGTCCTTTGTTCCCGGCACCAGGCGAGTCTGTAGCGACGATGCTGAGATGTGAGCGGTAGGCGTCGTAATGGTCGGCGTGCGGCGAGCCTTGCGTTGTGCAACCGCCTGCCAATGGTACTGGCACTTACACGAATAGCATAGCTGAATAGCACCAATCGTTGCCGTTGGATCTGTTCGCGCGTGTCGGACAGAGCATGCGCGTAGGCGTTCACGAACGGCAGAGCCACCGGTTTCAGGATCTCCTGAACGTACCGTGCGGCTTTCCTGTTACCTTCGAGAAACACTAACGGTGAACGGGCACAGTGGGATATTGCGCCCCACACCATCACATCAGGCTGGAGGGACGTGTGACGGGACACTTCAAACCACTCATCGTGTAACTCCCCACTGCGTCTCCAGACATGGACCCACTGGTCGTCGCCAAGGCAGAAGCGGAACTCATCGCTGAAGATGACTCGCTACCAGCCTGCTTGGCCCCAGGTCTTTCGTTCTCGAAAACCGGCGAGTCTTTAGCGACGATGCTGGGATGTGAGTGGCAGGCGTCGTAATGGTCGGCAGCGGCGAGCCTTGCGCTGTGCAACCGCCTGCCAATGGTACTGGCACTTACACGAATAGCATAGCTGAATAGCACCAATCGTTGCCGTTGGATCTGTTCGCGCGTGTCGGACAATCCGTCGGTCCTTCCTCCTCGTGGTGCGTGGTGGACGTCCAGATCCTGCATTTCGTGTGTGCTTCTTCAATCTATTGCCGCCAACAGCGAGCGATGGTGGTGTCTGTGCGACCGGTGTGGCGCGTAATACGGCGACAGGACCAACCAGCCTCCCGCACACCAGGATGCAGCTCCTCTCGAACGCCGAACGCGTCTAACTGGACAATCGGCTGTCGAAAGCGTCGTCGAGGCATAGTGTAGGTGCAGATGACGATCTGGCGACGCTCGCGATGTCGCAATGGCCGGCGCGGTCGTTTGAAGCCCTCTTATCTAGACAGTGGGCGCGATGTCACGCACCTACCACCTACCCCCCCGTTATATGCCGACCGTGAAAACGAAATCATTGGCTTAGCGAATGGTGTGCAAAATACCCTCAGAGTTTGCAGCGGATCCGTAGGGTCCTTCGGGGTGCAGCTTTTTTTATGACGATGAGTGTATTACTTAAAAACAATGTAAATACTTTGAAGTCGCGTACCTGCATCATCCATTTCTGCAAGAACGGGCAGAGAAGAATTGGTGTGGCCAGTAAGTGTAAAATTTAAGTAATCATTCACATCACTTTCATTTAGTGGATTTGCCTGTAACATTCACAAAAAATATTATTATTAAAAATTAGTAATTTAAATTCATTGTGTTAAATAAATTATCTCGACAAATGTTTAAAATTTAACACACTTTTCAAATATTGATGGTATCTTCTGACTAGTAATTTATAATAAAAATCCATGTATGTAACACTTTCTGCGCATTCGCTTTCATATGAACATTTAATTACAGTACTTAGAAGATGTATCTGTGCAAAAACTGAAATGGATAAAGGAATACAAGCATAATTGGGGTGTCGGAAGATCTACCTTATTGCGCAATTTAACCCATTAAGGATCAAGAATTGAAATAATAATGCTTTTTAATAATATTATTTACTCCCGTATTGCACTAGAAAAGATAAAAAACTCATTAGTAGTGTTTTTAAACTAATAGTAAATGTACAACTAAATGTTGCGTATACGCAACTTTGGGACAATGGGGTATATCAATTCATCTTGCCATGAGATGACTGAAAACAATTCGACTGGAAATGAACATTGCATTTTTACTTTCCCGTATACGGGGTATATACATAGTATAGGGAAACGTAATGCTGCGTGAAAAGACGGCGGATTTTCGACAATAAAAAAAAATTCATTGCCGGGCCCTGATAACGAAAAAGTGGATAACCCCTAGTGCTAAATTAAGAAAAAAATTCTCTAACACATGGTGCAGCCAGACTCCCTATTTTGTGGGTCCTTGATACCGAAAAACCAATTGAAAGCAAAACGTCTGTCAGTCTGTCTGTGAAGAACGCTAGCGACTAAACCGTTCAGCCCATTTTCTCCAAAATTGATACTTCCCGATCGATCTGAATGATCTCGCGGCCCCTTGAATTTGAAACAAATATTTTAATTTTGGGGGGTACTTTACATGAAGCCACAAGGACATTTTCAAAATTAAAAAAAAAGACGTCAACAATTTTGACTGAATTTTGTTGTTGGATAGTCTGAAGGTCGTTAAAGAGAATGTCACAGGTTTCATGTTGGTTGAAAACTCTTAATTTTTCGAAAATTGAAAAATATTCAAATTGTTTTTCGGCGTGTTCCTTCAACTACAAAATTGAAGATGACGATTTTTCCTTCAAGTGAAATTTGTTCTCCAGAGTGAGTTCTTTTACTAAGGTCATGTAACTTTTTTGAAAGTTTCAGTACTTTTCGCGCAATATGGCATGCAATATGTACAATTAAAAAAATATTAAAACAAGATTTTCTTAAAAACGGTTCCTAATTTTTTCTTTAAACTTTTGGTAAGGATAGTGCCTAATGTACTTTATGTGATGACATAAACGCCATAATACACAAACGTAATTTTTTGAAGGATCTCTTAAATCGTTAATATGCACATTTCAAGTAAGTTGTAAACACTATTGTATTTGTAAGTTGATGTACTTCAAATGACTTGTAATGAAGTTTTTCGAAAAACTTAAATATTTTGTGTGAAAAGAGCTACAATGTTTGCATTTGCAGTAGGGCTTAAACGCCATTTTCTTAAATACGGCTACAAATTTTTCAAAGAAAATTGCCATTCAAGAGAAGGTTTCACAGTTTTTTAATATTCTTAAAATAATATTTCCGTTCTAACGTTAATGAAATCGAAAAATTAAGGAAGTGTCAAAAAATGTAGTTTGGGCAGCGGTAGATGGATGTTGGTTTCTCAATGAAATGTGGAAGCAAACTATGCAGTATTGAAAAAAATAGTAATTTATAATAAGTGATTGTATTAAATAATTAAGGATAATATGATACAAATTATGAATGATTAATCTAATAATTTCTATGTAATTAGTTCTTGTGTTTATGTCAATGTGGCCAAGTTTGAATGTTGGTATTACGCCTATAATATGTAATCCCCTGCCTAGAAAATGAAAGAATGAAGAAAATTTAACATTTTTTATAAATTACTATATTGTGTGGTGTGAATAAAACTGAGCATGTGCTATTTACTCGCGTTTTCTGAGCAGATGATCAGTAGCGTATGAATAAAAGTTTCGAGAATATTCTTAAAGAATGAGTAAATTCTCAAACTTGAGAAAATTCTCACTCTCCGAGGCTCGGTAGAGCATATGCTCTCATCCACATGAATAAAAACCGAGAATTTACTCCTTTCGTGAGCATATCCTCCGATTGTTTTGAGTCTGGTCTTGAGGTGCCTCACTTTTAAATGTGAGGTTATCGTACCTTTGTTGTAAGTAGAAATCTATCAAGAAATGACTTTGTTCGTGAATATAATAAAATAAAAGTAGCACGGCGCGGCATCGGGATAAAACTTGCGGAGTTTGTTACAATTTTCGGTGAGAAACATTAAATTCGTCATAACGCTTGTTTTCAGCCAATAAAAGATGGAAACTGGATGTGGCACTTGTTCATATGAAACGAAATTGAAAGTATTTTTGTGAGTAGATCTTGATTATTCAAGAAGGTGTTGGTAGAGATTTGTGCATTTTTCACACATTCAACACTTTGAAAAACACGTTGAGGTTATGGGCCGTGTTATCAAAATTGATCCAAATGAATGAAATTTATACAATCCGAAGAGAAAAGTAGCAAATAAAAAATTAAGAGCAAGAACAAATACACATTTAGTTCCTGTGCACCTTGTATTGTACGCACATTCGTATAAAAATCTACGATATTTGGGGCTGAATAGATTTACAACAACAAGGTATTCAAGCAAAAATGTATGCAAGTAAATGTGAATAGAACTACTGGTGTGAATCATGGTGGAAATAAAGATGTTACTCGGTCTGAATCTGCTTAAGACTTCAGAATATGAAAAAGTTCAGACATTTACGAAATAAAGAAAATTAACAATTCCAATACCTTGCTTATTTGAAATGAAGGTTATGGTTTTGTCCGTGTTTAATTACGCACTATATGATTAGGAAGGGGTTATGGCACCTATATAGCTCTTCCTCGGGAGCGTGTTATCATAGAGATGCTTTAGCCAACTGAAATAACGCTTCCTCATTTCATTTCACAAGTTGGTCCATTGAAAGTATGCCTGCGAGAGTGAAAGCTGTCATCAAGGCGAAGGGTAGGCCAACATCCTATTGAATTCCAGCCGACTGAGGGCGCCACGAACTGGTAAGTCATTTTCAGCCACGTGTCCGGATACTTTTGATCACTTAGTGTATATGTGACGCAAAGAACTGCTTGGCTCCATCTTGAATTGTAACGCTATGTTTGCAGCAAGAGAAACGACTTTTTTAAATGTATACTCGCCAGCAGTAAACATTTATGTCAATTTTAGACGAAGTTATTTCCTACTATGTTTAGGGTAAAACAATATGTATCCTTAGTGTTGCTAATCAATTTTACGGGGAGGCCTGGCCTCCCTTGCCTCCTCTGAAAATCCGCCGCTGATGCGAAGTCGGTGGCTGTCTCGAGAAACGTCATGTCACATGGAGTGTTGATACAAATAAAGCCTGTACTCTCGCCCGTAGAAGCCATTTGCAATCAATCGCGATAGTACAGTTACCTAAAGTTCATTAGCGTCACTTCTCTTCATAAAAGTTGTTATCATTAGGAAGATTGCAAGTTAATATTTAAAAATGAATTAAACAGGGGTGGGTTTGCCGCTGAGTCAAGGCTAGTTAATCACAATGGCGGATTCAGAAAGGGAATTTTTTTAATTGTATTATTTGTTAATTGCTAGCTTGAAATAAACTACTGGTGTTACAACAGCACGTACTTTCTGTCTTCACTAACGGATGTGTAAAATTTTAATGCAATGTATGTCCCTATTTACACATTTCATCCAGTCACTTGAGAAACTAATTACCAATCGTAGCACATTAGACATGAAAACTGATGTTAGTACATAAACGTAAGTTTGATAATCCAAAACATATTCCATTCACTCAGACACACCGCCCAACGATGGTAAGTTTAATCTGTAATGTTGCGGTGTTTCCATTATTGTAATGTAACCTGACAACTCATGAAAAACTATCAAATGTGTGGTAAATTTCAATCAACAATTTCGCATACTGATTACGTATTCCGTATAGACATAGTATTGTAATGCTGCGGGGAAAAACAGCCATTTTTCAACAGATAAACACATTGCCCGGCCATGGGAACAAAAAAGTAGACACATCTTGTCCCTATATATAGTAAATTATTTTCTCTAACATGTTGTCTAGTCAGAACGCACGGGAATTAAACCAGGCCTAGGCATGGGAAACACCGTTAGCTGCCCGGTAAAGTCGGACAGTCAACCCAAAATGCCAAATACATACATTAATTAAACAACTAATTGTGAAGAACTAAGTTCTTTTGAAGCAGAAATCGCTATCTTCGATATTGTAGTTTTAGGAAGACGCCGAAATAAGTTACTTTTATAATTTTCGAAAATTAATAGTTAACAGTGAAAATCGAACGTATGTCATATTTATAAGTGTATTTCACTCTATTCTTACAAGAAATTGAAAGGACAATTTTGGAGTCTTTTTGAGAAAATTTTCAAAATGCCCCAAAGCCTTCATGTAAAGAACCCCCAGAATTTAAAGTGTTTCAAAATCGCAGAGCTTCGAGACGAAGCAGACCGACAGGGGTTTATTTCCGTTCAAACCTCGAAATCGATTTCCACGGTGTTACATAACTTTCTAAGTACTTCATACATACAAATGTATATGAAAAAATAAACTTTCAGCTGATGGCAGCTCGTAAAAACGTCATATGTGCCAAAAATGGCTCAACGCGCGATGCTAACTAGTGTTAATGTTTATGTATCGCATGAGTGCGTTCAAATGTTTATTGAAGTTGAAAAAGTTAAGATGATGTTATGATAAATCTTTACAAAAGGAACTCCCCAATATTATGGGGAACAGCACACTGGCTTCTTTGGAAGTTTATAGGGTTGGGCTCCTCGATGGAGGCGTTAGAATTTGTAAGGGGTGAAAAATCCTGTGTGCTATGTCTCATTGGTGATGTGAATAGAACTTTGAATAAATTTCCGGCAACATTAAAATCCGACAATCCTTCCTAAATCTGTTCCAATATTTTTTCTCGGCCTCGGAACTAATTAAATAGCATATAAATAAGACTTATATCATTGTTGTGTCAGTTTCTGGCGGCGAAAATGGAAGTTAAGTAATATTTGGTAGCTTTGGGCTCCCACATGCTGACAAAGTTGTAAAATGCCTCTCAATACAGCACATATTGTAGGTGGATAATGAATCGTGTTTGCTTGAGCAAGCTTGCATTTCACGCACTACGAGGACAAAACATTTTTACAATAACTTACATGATATTGAATTGTATGTGTAACAGGCGAGCCATGGGGATAACTTGCCACGACTATGATGTCATCTCCATATCCACGTGGAAGTACAAACCTTCCAACAGGGTTAACGTCATAATCCAGTAACAGTCCTGAAATATCGCAATATAAGAATAAAAGTTAGCCAGTATCTGTGAAGGTTTTGATGCTCTCAGGGTGAAAACACTCAAAGCATCAATTCGAGGAAAGAGGAAACAAGGGCCATGGAGAAGGATGGTACCACTCTACTAGGACATGTGTGTGTGTGTGTGTGTGTGTGTGTGTGTGTTTATGTGCGCGAAAGTGCACAAAGTTACAACATTTTAATTCAAATTTTAAGTTCCTGTGCTTTTTTCTTAAATGCCAAGTGAAATTGTCGCTTACTGTTTTAACAAGCACCTCAAGAGAGAGTGGGCGCGCGTGAGTGTGCTCACTCTCCGATACTCTCTCGCACTCCCACTCCCACTCCCTCGCGCTCTCCCATTCGCTCGCCCCCTCATCCATCAGTCTCGTTAGTTTTCTTTAATAAATTGAATTTTCTTTAATAAAATAATAATTGAGAACGAGACTGTGTATACAGACATTTACTGTCTGTATAGTAAAACGCCTCTCTTCAAATTCCAGGGAACCCTTTTCTTTGTGTCGAAGCACGCTATCTTCAATTATTTCCCTAAAATGTACGATAACTAAATATCAGTATTAACACACAACACAACCTCATAACACGTACAGTAATTATAATGCAACGCTCTCAAAAACATCGTTTCACTCACAATTAGTTCACACTGTGGTAGTTCTAATGACGCCTTTGGCCTGGCGCGGTCGGAAACCGCCGAACAGCCACAAGATTCTCCGAAGCAACTGCGAGTTGGGAGTGCTAACCGCCGTGGAACATAATAGAGATCGTTGCGGCTGGTTGAGTCACCAAGAGCGGCAGCGATGCGCTAATATTAGCAATTCCTTTGTGATATTCTCGTCGTTTTCTGCCTCTTTCTCACCAGTTTCTTTTCTAATACCACAAGTGTTTATTAACTAACTAGCTGGTACCCGGCGCGTTGCTGCCGCAGAAGAAATAATTAACGAAATATTCCTCTCCCCTCTCTCTTTCTTTCCCTACTCTCCTTCTCTTCTCTCTTTTTTCTCCATTCTTCCTCCCCCTCTGTCTTTTTCCTCCTCTCTCATTTTCCCCACTTTCTGTCTCTCTTTTTCCGTGTCTCTTTCTTCCTCTGTCTCTTCTTCCCTTCTGTGTCACTTCTTGCCCTCTGTCTTTCTTCTTCCCCTCCCTGTCTCTTCTCCTCCTCTGTGTCTCTTCTTCTCGTCTATGTCTCTTCTTTCCCTCTCTCTATTTTCCCTCTCTTTATTTCTCCCCTCTCACTATTTCATTTTCTATTTTCCCTACCTCTTTATTTTCCCTCTCTATTTTTCTCTCTCTTTCCCTTTCTTATTTTTCCACTCTTTTTCCTCTTTGTTCCTCTTTCTCTTTTTCCCTCTAAAATTACATTTGGGGTTGCAATATTACTGAGAAATATTTAGTAAATGTATCGTATTCTTTACGTACCGTTTGCAGAAGGTAGTATAAATTGGTAGGTCACTGGAGTAATTGGCTTCCTGACACGAGCCTTGTTACAGCTTATGGTAAAGATAGTATTTCCTTCATAACCTTCAGACGGTGAAATTTCACAGGTTTCATTGTTGGGCATCTTGCTCGTATTAAAAGACACAGAATTCTTGCTCTGAGAATTCCCTGTGCCAGCTATAAATAATAAAAATATATATTAGTGAAATATATGTATCTATCAAGTGGCTAAAAGAGGCAATTAAGTGCATCTTAGTTGATTACACTGGTCAACACTCATTTTCTTGCCAAACAATTTAAAGCCATTTTAGGGTATGTTTAATGCAAAGATTCCAAATACGGCATTGGTTTTGGTAGATTGGCTCTAGTTTTTGAGATAATGAAAATCGCATCGAAAAATAATATTTTATTTTATCGAGTACAGGCTATTCGTAAATTGCATAAAACTTGAACTAAATGTAACTAGATATGCCTACAAAATTAAACTCTTGAAATATTTAATATTAATATAGACAATTTATTTATATTTATAGCCTGAAAAGAATCACAAAACATTGTATGATATCCTGATATGCAGTAAATCAGGGCAATCACGTTGATGGCTCCAGTAGTAGTCTGCCGTTGTGTCTATCCCATCGGCCCTGATATCTAACTTCCATTACCGTTATTTCTTGATGAAACCGCTCGCTTTGTTCCTCACACATATTACCAATATTTTCTGGAAATTTGTCTAGATGGTTATGGAGGTAGTTTACCTGAATGCTCATAGTTACACCCACATTTTGAAATTTTAAAAGCACGTCTGTCACTAGTTTTGGATAATTTTCTGCTTTATGATTACCCAAAAAGTTCTTGACAACTATGATAAAGCCTGTACCAATAACCAGTAAAGTGTTATTTTCGCTTCCACTGTCAGACATTTCTTTTCTTTTAGTCAGGATGGTGAAAGTTCAGCTACTTTGTTTCGCAAACTGAGGTCACGTATTAAATCACTGAGCTTATCTTGGGAGAAGTGCTCTTTTGTAACAACACTTCCATCGTATTCACTGCCACTGCTAACTCGTCAATTGCACCCCAGAATCTGTATATCCTCGCTATCAGACACAGGACTTCCAGTGAATGTGGTGAACATCAGGTCCATGTAGCACAGGTCATATTGCTGATTCCAAATCAGGGTACTATTGAAGGCTTTTACATTTACAGAACAAAAATAACAATCATCATGATTTTAGGGTTCTCGCCATACCATCAGTACACCAAATTTTAAACTCTTCAGTTTTCCACCGACGGAGACACTCCACACCAGTTTTGCATGTCACATCAGGAGCCCACGACTTATCATTGTTTTGTAACAAACGAAAATGTATTAGTAAAACCAAGCTCAATTACAGTATCCTGAAAATAATGTGATATTCAATGTTTAAAATGAAAAAAACAACAACAAAAGTTTTTGTATAAAGATAGTTATTTGCATTAGATTCTGTGAGTTTTGTGATAGTATCATTCATTACAATGTTCACAGCACAAAAAGTAGAGCCAATTCAGCAAACCTAATGACATATCTGGATTCGACGTACCCGATTTACTGTAAATTCGTTGCAAAATCCTGGGCAAGTGAAAAAAAGTTTTTTTTTGAGCAGTGTTATTCACAAGGGCGATAGTGCGAGTAATGTACATTACTAAAGAGCCCACATGATTTGTAGCCATGTACAATATAAATTTTATCTTATCCGATAACATTTTTAATATTTTGACCTTTCCAATTGAAATCCCATATTAAATGTTATGCTGACCGGCTGACTATTTGATTACATCGAATATAATAATAAGTAATTTTATCTACTATGCACACGAAGTAAACAGCTCAAAGGCGATCGTATAAGATAATTGTTATTGAAGAAAAAAGGTCGATACGGCCATCATTACAAAACCAGTACCGCTTTGATTATCTTTTCATAAATAATTCCGCTAGTGGATCAAAACTTATCTGTAAGTTCGCGAATCGCCTAGCAACGTGCGGACCTAACTGAAAAGTTTCGAACCACGATTGGAATTCTGTTAGACTTTTCGCGAATAAAAGTCGTAAATCGATTAAATATCGCAATATGAACATAATGTTAAAAATTGCAAAAAATATTTCTTGATGTGTTGTTTTTGACGCTATATAGATTACAGAGTTTGGGTCATAGAACATATTTTCCGAAACATTGGAAGGTCATTTGCGGCAAGACATAGCGAAAAGTACACATATGAACTTTTCGATTTTAGACATACGTGACTGGTTTACAAACCTTTTCATTATAAAACTCTATTGGCTGCATTGGAACTAATAACTCAGGAGCAGGGGCGTTTATTCCATGGAAGCATCATTTGACTAGTAATCTAGAATCATTTACTTGTAATCCAAGAAAAAACAGTTTAAATTGGGCGTGACAATCTTTTCTTTCCAAAATGAGCACGTAATTATTATTGCCATCCACAGATAGGGTAGAGTTTGCCTTCGGAAGCACTGGGCTGAGTGCTTCCAGCGCCTCATAGGGAAGCGCTATGGGTGCGCGTGGGCTCATTCGTTCGAGGTCGCCCTTGGAAGCATTCGGCCAGTTGCATACAGCGTGACTCACTGCGCGCGTGTGGTGGGCCCCGCATGTGCTCATCGGTACAGTAATATAATTCTTTTCTTCGAATTCTTATTTTCTTGTGTTGCAAAATGAGATTTTTAGTTTCTCAAAAGAGATTTCGATTTCAATTGTTTTATTATTGTTTTAAATAAAATTTTTCCCTTAACCTTTTCCCCCTCTCCCTATTCAATATTTTTCAAAGAGTAATGTCATTGGTTACTGTGTATGACAAATAAACAAGTTTCAGAAAATAAAACCTAAAAGAGATTGTTTTGAAGAAGTGCGGAATAAAGCAGTAGGCATTCGAGACGTAGAAAACAAGATTCTTGATAATAATGGTGATATAAAGCAGAGTAATCGCAGACTTTTCTGCGAAATAATTAATATTGTAGAGCAACTGAACTCAAGGTTTTGGAATTCTAAATCCCTTATGTTTTTAGAACTCCCTGATTTCGAGAACAATAATCATGCGAACCCTAACCGAACAATAACCTTCCTACACGATGCCTAGATTCGTTAATACAGAGATATAGATCATGTTTCGATGCAGTCTCTTTGCGCTCAGAATTGAGTGTCCTGTACAGTGTGAATGATGGTATTAAAAAACGAAGTGCTCAAGAATTGCGCGTTGTTTGGGAAAATAAAACTGGAAAAAGTATACTCAGAAGTGTTGAAACCGTGCGAACTTGTTATGATTATTCCGGCAACAATTGACTCAGTTGAACGCAACGTTTCGACATAGGTTTAAAAACGCTTTGAGAAATTTTACAATTCAAGACAGATTTTCTAATTTTGAATGAATTTTCATAAATGAATTTTCAGTGTTGAAAATACTAATTTGTCCAAATTTTAAAATGATTTATGATAATTTTGGTTTTGGTGTTGAATGAAGTTGTGCAAACGATATTTCTTTGCAATTTCAGTGAATTGTGTGCAAAAAATTACATATGAATGTTAATGCAGTATTGCTGAGGGACTGTCAAATGCATTTTTTTGTACGCAGAAGGTACTATGATATTGTGATATGCAAAATGCATGTGCTCTTCCTTCTGATGTACCTTTTGTGCATTCCTCATCACATCAGAAATCTCTTTTACTCAGTTGTTTGAATTTCAATTTAATTTTGTCTTGGCACACAACACAGACGTGACTCGGATTTGTATCAATTTGAAACTAGTGGTGCTCCAACAGCACATACTTTCCCACGTTATTGGAAACTGCTATGTAGTACTGAAATATTGCACTTTATGCGCTACTAACATCTTAGCTGTTTGAAAACGTTCAATTCAACCAAGAAGCCTACAACTCACTTGTTTCCATCGCAGTGTTGTCAGAACTATGTGAATTCTACAACTGCACAAAAATAGAATACAAAAGTTTTGTAAACCTGTATTGGAATAATAAGCCTGATATTCTGGATAATATAGAAATGCATTCCATAGGGCCATGATTAGAGAAGAGTATTTTAAAACCATGCAACAAATACCCTACTCACTACTATTGGTACAGCATTTGGTACGAAAACTAAATATTTTCATGCAAAATTCAACATAAATTAGACAAGTATAACTCCTTTTCATATAGCTTCATCAAATCAGAACAATCACACTTAATTCACAGATATTCGCGAGCGCAAAGTGAATTCCATTGTTGCAGACACTGCATTCTCTCTATTCCGGGAGCTATTAATTTTATTTATTTTTTATTTCAAATATTTCAAAATGAACAATTTCTAAAATATTAATCTGTAAATGTATAAAAAAGATGGAATGTAAGAAACGAACAAAGAAATAATGCATAAAATCGCAAATTCTAATTTACAGTGCATCCAACCAACCGAAGCGGAGTAAATTTACAGCGGGCTAATATATTTGTCAAAAAAATTATAGAAAACTACTCGAATTTTGAAAAAATTAAGCATGACCTTATTTGAAGATCTGTTTTTGATGAGCATATTTCATTAAGGCTAAATGTACCGAAAAAAACTTGTAGGAAAATTCAATAGATCGCAGCACCATCAGCAGGAATTTACTTTACCGACAACGTCTGAACAAATGGTCCGATTTTCGATCTGTAAACGGCATTTGACTCCTGTTTATAATAGAATTTACGCTACGAAGCCCTTTTTCCAAAAAAACTAGCAGAAACTCGATTTTTAAAATTTTTCTCGTACTTCCGGGAACAATTTCAAAAATGTGGGCTTATAGCGCGATGGCGACACGCTTCCAGAATCCAACGCCGTGTCAAACATGCAAATCGGATAAATAGGAGCGACGGTAAGTCAAATTTCGAAAAACACCTCACCCCACTCCCCATTCCCCTTCCACGCCGCCGGGACATCCCGGCATTCATTGTTGGCCGGCGGCGCGGTCAAGCCGGCACAGGCGAGCCGGGCGGCGGCCGCCGCGGCGCGGCGACGGGCAAGAAGGCTGAACTTTCGGGGGCAGCAAGCCAGACACCCCGTCACTTCGTTGATGCTTCCGTCACTTCGCATCTCAAGATATTTTTTCCCCACATATGAAACTAGTGATGCTGTAATAGGGGTAAACGGTCTCGTATCATCTTTAATAGTAGTATAAAACTATTACCTTATTCACATATTCCATCTTCCTTCGAATACCATGATAAGAATGTCTGAGGTATCACTGAAAACACCGATCCCGCTTTGGTGCTGATTTCAAAAAGTAAAAATCGAACTAATTGCGTAAATATCACCCATATTCCATCTCCTCACATCGTATTTTAGATATATTGTATTTCTAAGATCTTCCATTACCATTTCACTACCGGAAAAAACAAGCGGAGATAACGCAAGAGCTCTTTTATCCTACGATTCGATTTATCATTTCAAACGGCGTTTGTCACCTTGATAGAATTCACCTGGTTCTGGTTCCCAGTAAAATAGCCGAATCGAATTTTTAAAATGTTTTTATACTTGCGGACATATTTGAAAAAGTGGTAAAATAGCGTGCTGGCGAGATGCACCCTGAATCTAACGCCATATCATACACTGAAATCGGATAAATAGACTTCTCTAGTCATGTAAAAAAATGATCTTCAGTAACGTCAAAATTCTGTTTCGCGGTACTGCTTGTCGATCTCATGGCTAAAGTCCGGGTCTAATGTAATTACATATGTTTTGTCTACTGTTCTCATTTTGTAATCTAGGCGAACTGTGCAATCCTAACAAAATATTTAAATTTTTCGTTACAAAGTTTGTACTGTATTACGTATTTTACATATTTTGCTGATCATTTAAGATCTGCTTAACAGTATATTTATTATTTGCTAATTATTAAGGTATTTTCACAAATTACCAAATTTCTTGAAATTATTTCCGGAAATATATTTAATTAATTTTGAAAAATAGTTTTTATTTAAATGTGTTTATATTTTTGCAATGAGCATATTTTGTCTAATACTAATTCAGAATTGCTGACATTCCTATGTGCTGCACGTAAAGATTTCGAACTGAGTGCTTCAAAGATTCTATGTTCGTGTCTGCATTTTCTACGTGCATCTCTTTGTTTTCATTGCTGATAGAGAGAAATTAAAAAAACAGTAGGCAGAAAAAGTAGTTACTTTTAAATTCGATATAATTAATATTTTATTAATGGAATTTCAAATTGTGAACATTTATTTTACTTTATCTCTCTTCTCAATCTTAATACGAAGAGAAAGTTATATCGTGCGCAGGAAAACTCTCAAAGCCGAGTCCTGATAATGAAATGTGGATAAATCGTGTTGTTGTATAGTAAATTACTTCCTGTAACTCGTGGTGTAGCCAGAATCCATGTTTTGTGGGTCCTTAATACCGAAAAATTGATTGACGGAAAAGCGTCCGTCAGTGTCTCTGGTGTATGTGAACAACACTAGCGTTTACACTGCGTACAAATTTTTCCAAACTGGAAAAAACAACAACAAAAAAACAGCTGTCGATCTACTGTCATTCGAAGCTCTGCAATTTTCAAAAACGTGCATTACTTTTTGGAGATACATTACACGAACCCCCCCGGATATTTTAAAAATTTGCTCAAATATGGCTCCAAATTTTTTCTTTATATTTCTCGTAAAAATTGAATAAAATACACATGGCTTAGGTCCGATTTCACTGATAACTGAATTTCGAAAATTGCAAAAGATTGAATTTTTTCGGCGTTTCCTACAACTACAATATTGACGATAGAGACTTTTCCTTTCTAAGAAATTTGTTGTACATAATTAGTTCTTTCATTAAGATCATGAATTTTTTTAAAACAATTTTTGTAGTTATGGCTCAATCTTGTGTGCAATATATGCAACTTTAAAAGATAACAAAGCAAGATTTTTCAAAATCGGCTCCATTTTTTCCCTTTAAAACTATTGGTAGGGATATTGCGAAATGTACTTTAAGAGATGACATAAACGCTATTTTGCTCTATTCTTTTGTTTTTGCGAAAATAACACAAATGAAACTTTTTTGAATAGCCTGTCACGTCGTTTATATTTACATTATCGGCGATTTGTTCACATTATTAGATTTATGAGCACACGTACTTTAAATTATATCATTTAAAGTTTTTCGAAAACTAAAATTTTTTTTGGAAATGAACTCGAAATTTCGCATTTTCAGAAAACGCTCAAACGCCAATTTTTTCTGAAAAGGTTCCAAATTTTTTGTTCAAAGTTTTTGTACGTATAGTGTGAAATGCACTGTCTAAGGAAACAAAAAAGTTTTGTTGTATTATTTTGTTGTTTTTCTTCAAATTTACACAAATGTATTTTTTAAATATTTCGCATGCCTTGTATGCACATTTGCAGCGATTTGTAAACATTATTGCATTTGTGAATGGAAGAGATTAAAATATCTTAAAATAAATTTAAAAAAAACTCTCAAGATTCCTGTGAAAAAGGGCTTCATATTTCACATTGCCACAGACGCTTAAACACCCTTTTCTTAAAAACGGTATCAAGTTTATGAATGAAAATTGTCGTAAGGACAAGGTTTCAGTCTTGTTTAATATTCTAAAAGCAATATTTTGAATCTACCATTAGGAAACCGAATAATTGAGAAAACCTAAAAAATAAGTTGGGTGCATTAAATGGCAGGTGGCAAGATGGGGCAAGGCCATAAATCTAGCCCATGCCAACAAAATAGTAAATTTTACTACGACAAAGTCCGAATAGCTGGCTGAGACTATAGGAAATTGAAAACTAATACGGGAAAGTCTGTGCCATTCTGTAGCACCACCAGTTACTTTCTCGTGTTAGTTACTCAAAGTTATGTAATGCTGCGGAAAAATCTATTTCGAGATATTAACGGAAGTACTCGTTTTGGGGTCCCCTGATACCCAGGGCCGTCTTTGGGTTTGAAAGTACCCGAGGCACTCAGATTTCGGGGCCCCTAATTCAAATTTTCGGAAACATGCGTATTTTTGCGATATTCTGTGTCAAACATGTGCAATTTTTATTTCCTTCAAACCATTTTTTCTTAGACACCTCAGAAATTTTGATTAAATTGGGACCTTAGCATAAAGGTAGCTTAAGAGAATGGTGCATGTCTCATGTTCGTTAAAATGCCTGGTTTTGCAAAAATTAAAACAAAAATGTCGGCCACTTCTTACAATACTCCGTATATACGTATGTATAAGGAAAATAAAAATAATTGATTTAAATATAATTTGTTATTGGAAATGCCAATATTAATTCAATTTTTGCTTCCTCACACTTTAACTTATCGACAATGCTACAAAGAAATTCCGCTTAGCGCTCGCAACTTAGCGACAACGCGCGGTTAGCCACCACGAGTTTGTACATTGTAGGTTCCACGAGTTCGTACATTGCTGTGTGTCTTCTGGGAGCAAATAAAAAAACCTCACTCATGGAAAACATTGCCTTTGATATTAACCAGCCATTCAGCACTACTGAAATTTGATGGATATAATTATTTGTGCGATATGAATGAAAAACTCAATAGCTAAGATGTTAGTAGCGCAGAAAATGCAATATCTTAATATTGCGTAGCTGTTTTTTATAATTCGGTAAAGTACGTGCTGTTCTAACACCACTAGTTCAGTTTTGTTATATATTTTTTATTATCTGTGGGGGCCCTTTGATCATGGGGGGCCCTGAGGCACGAGCCTCGTCTGCCTGTGCCTAAAGATGGCCCCTGCTGATACCGAAAGGGTGTATGTGTGTTTTGACTTTTTAACGTCCGTTCGTCCGTCCATCTGTCTGTGTCTGCCTGTCTGGGCATATGTGAACACCACTCGCGCCTAAACTATGTGTAGAATTTTTGCTCAACTGAATAAACCCCTGTCGATCTGGTCTGAGTCGAAGTTCTTGCGATTTTTAAAAACATTCATTAATTTCTGGAGATACTTTTTTATTAAGCCCCAGGGACATTTTCAACATTTTCTCAAAAATGTCAACCAGGATAGGTGGCTCAGTGCATCAACTGATGTCACTGCAATGCCTGAGAGGTACCGAGAGGTACTAGGTTCGAGTCCCGACGGTGGCAGGATTTTTCAACACTAGCTTGTCAGTTAGATGTAGAATTCAACCGATGTCTGGAGGAAAATTCTAGCGACCGGCTGCTCTGATTGGAAGTTTTCCATAGTTTCTCCGATCAACATCAAACGAATGCCGGAGAAATACCCTAACAAACGGACCTCCCGCGATATTTCCTTCCTCTTCCTTGTCCTATCTTTACACACACACACACACACACACACTAACTTGCACAACACTACCATATATGCTGGGAGACCAGTGGGAGGATTGGAACTTGTCCCGGCTGTGGGCCGTGCACTGCTGGTGGGAGATACCTTGTTAAGAAAGAACACGGCAAGCCGACAGGTAAATCGGTCGGTGATTTAGAGCTTGTCCCGGCTGGGGTGGTGCCCCGCTGGTGGCAGATACCTGGTTGGGAAGCCCCGCTAGTGGACGGAAGGTCGGCGCCGGATCTCGCCATCGGCATACGGGCAACATCTCTTCCACCTCACGATGAAATAAACATGCATTGCACTTACGGGACTAATGACCAAAGCAGTTGACGCGCCCAAAATCACTAAACGCAAATTTCGAGTATTTTCATGTCCCCTCCCTCCCCCTTGTAATGCACTTTTCCATCTCTATGTAAAGCAGCGTAACGCTGCCTCAGACCCCCTCCCTCCCCCTTTAGCGTTACGTAATTTATAAGGATGACCCATACGGATACCTGAAATGGGTTGAAAATTTCATTTGCAACATTTCTGTATAAAGAATGTTATATATTTTTAATAATAAAATTTTAAATAATAATTTTATTGAACGTGAATTGTTTAAAAGAGAAAAAATAGAAGTTATTATGTGTAAAACACCGTTGATTGTATTTTGTATTTTCAAAAGTATTTTAAAATACTATTTTGTATTTTGTATCTAAAATACTTCTATAAAAGTATTTTGTATTTAGTATCTAAAATACTTTCGGCAAAGTATTTTGCCCAACCCTGTTTGGAATATACTTAATGTTCCTATATAGAAGAAGAACTATTTTCGTTACTGAATAAATGGAAGAGATTTTCGTTTTTACAAAACAAAAATTTACTTACCAGTAACTGTGAATCCATATGATTCACTGTCCTTTAACGAACCGTTTTTTAAAAGTAATATATTGGAATTCGGCCCGAATTCTGTTTGTGCCCAATCTATTTGAGGGCCTTTGAATTGGCTCCACGAATAAAACCCAGATTTCTCGGAGCCTTTACAGTATTGTTCGCAGATTGCCTCAAAGGCAATGTCTTCTTGTGGGTTAGATTCTCGGTCTATTTCACAATTCAACAAACACCTGCGTCATGCACAGTTTTGGGTCATTGTCATTTCTTTTCTTAGAATTTCAAAATATTCTAGCAAACATTTAAATACATACTTTATTTTAATTTCAGGCGATTTATCGGCAGTAAGTTGCACAACTTGCTGGAACGGGATTGAAGCATTGCGCGATGTCTTCACGATCAATTGGAAAGTGATTATATCACCAGGAATTAACTTTCTCGCAGGTATGAACCACACGTCACCTGCATAATTAGAATTATCCATATATTTCTAGTTAAAATTGTTATTTCAATAAGGTTTATTATATTCAAAAGCTGCATTAACTATGTACCACCCATACCCTGTGTTAGTAATAACTAATGACACTGCTTCATGACTAGGGTTGCCAGATATGTTCCAAAAAACCGAATTTTTTTATTAGATCATAAAAATTACTGAAAACGAAAAAAGTTTACAATCTATTTTCTATACAATTTAGCGCGAAATGACTGGATTATCTGGTCACATTACCCAAACAACACAAAATGTAACTATTGGGCTCCACGAAGACTTCCAATTCACGCCATTTCGCGTCTTTCTCGGTCATGCCGCTAGATGTCGCATGATCGCCAGCCTTGCTCTATACGGTCGTCGTGTGACATCTATCGGCACGACCAAGAAAGACGCGAAATACCGTGAGATATTCCATCGTGATGACGGGCGCCAAGAAATAAAAACTTAAGTATGCAATCCTACTTGTTGCCTTATTGGTTGTTGACTGGCGGAGAGTCAGATATTCTGGGTTAATATATGGTGGCGCCAGGCAGATGTTACACAGCATTTCTTTAAAACCGGAAAATCTTTTGTTCGGTTTGCCAAGAATCTCTTGACCCGACAGACGTGAAAAAATTAGTCTGTTCTGTCGATAATCGGTCATCTGGCAACCATACATGTAAATGTGATATTGCAGAGATACCCATACAAGAAGAATTTAGCAACCATTACTATAAAGGCTAAGTTCTTACAGCACAATGTTTGATCTTATCGAGGAAGCATGGTCTAGCCTCTGTGATGTTGTTAAACGAGACATGTCAAAAAATTGCTGCAAATTTAAGCTCATGAAGATAGAGAAAATATGTTTACAAACTGGGTTTTGCCTTTTATCAGTTGTAAAATATTACACTTAAAATATTCAAGCAATAAAGCTTATAAGTGTGCAGTATATATTGTTCACAATGATTCTTTCTAGATATCTTAAATGTTGGAGATATGATTATATCAATAACTATTATCATACTGTTTTTTAATGTTAATGTTTCATAATAATAATAATAATAATAATAATAATAATAATAATAATAATAATAATAATAATAATGTTAAAAATGTTGGTTATGAGTAGTGTCTTTATGTCTTCAATATGGCTGATTTTGTTACGTAAATTTCGTATTAAATATTAATTAACTTCATTTTGAGAAAAATTGTCACAAAATATGAGGATTGTGAGAAATGTGCACAGCATTTCTTAATTTGAATTCGTAGGCTTCGGCGGTCAGAGTCATGTGGATGATCTTGGCTGTCCGGGCGACGCCGCGTCAAAGACTGTGTTATCGACGTTTCGACCATCTTGTCGAGTTCTTCCTCAGGGCGGGTCTGCTAACCCTGAGGAAGACTACAACAAGATGGACGAAACGTCGGCAGCACAGCCTTCGACGCGGCGTCACCCGGACAGCCAAGATCATTCACATTCTTAATTTGGTTTTCTTTATTTTCAATTCTTGTCCTGTTACCACATTGCTTTCGCATTTTATTTTAAATTTGGAGCTTGAACTTTTATAAACAGATATAAGGTTCCCCCAAATCGAGGCTAAGCTCATGCATTTGCAAGTACGGCACCTTGAACCGTTTAATTTCTCTCCAAAGTCAGTGAGCCTAAGTGCAGAAATAAAAACACGCGAAATGATATTCTACATTAAAATACAGTACTTCTCAGCGTCTGTACCAGAGCGCAGCACAATTTGCACAAGCACTAGACGCGATGTATTCTAGGAACTCGAATTTAACGAAGACGCCGTTCGCTTTCTTCGTTGAAAAGCGAGCAAAACCTGGTACTAGTATTACGTAGGGTACTCTTACTAGGGTACTGCTTTGCTGACTACATAATGTATAGTCTTTTTAATGCATAGTGAACAACTACACGAGGAGGTACAATTGACGTGAGCCTCGCGGGATTTGCTAAAAAACACTTTCATTTTTATTTGTTGTGCCTTTGCAACGCGTCTCTAGGCCCGCTTATGGGGTATTGAACGCATGAAGTAATGGAATGATTATCCTGAATCTAGTCAGGCATCGTCAGTCATTGCTTTCATCCCTTCAGCCAGGGGCTCGGCACCGTTAGATATTCGGGTCCCCAATCGGTCACCCGACCAGGAACTCGCGAAGTCTAGAATTGCTTAACTTCCGTGACTTCAGGGAACGCAGTTAAGGAATGCGGCGAGCCACATCGGCAGGAAGAAATAACCAAGACAGGGGACACATAATATTTTTCTTGAAATGTTTAGTGTTTGCAAATAGATTCTAATGCTTGCATGTGCTAACATAAGTATTACTTTGTGGAATTCTCGGAACCAATTACAAGTATTAAACAGACAAAATATTCTTTTTAAAACATACACATTTTGAATCCTATAGATTCTGATTCTTCAGGTATATTTTCTAATGCAAAAAACAATAATTGAATTTAGATTATTTACAAAAATATTACAAACGAAATTATTATTGAGAGAGCTCACCATTAATTATGGTTTTCCACAAATTTTTGTCCATGTGATAAATTCACCCAACACTTTTCACAATGTCCACTTGATCTAATGAATGGTGGACAAAACGTATATCTGTGTGTTATTGTAACACTCTCACATTGTGTCCCGATAAAACGTTTTAAATTTTGTCTGCTGTTTTTCAAAAAAAAAGGTAAGGTTATAATGTTAGGGGGTGTTTCTATCCTTATGATTGTCTACTTTGTGTTTTACTGTTACACACATATTTTTTTCTTTCTAGTTTTAATGTATTTTTTGCAAATACCTACCGGATAGTTGTTACTCTTAAGGATTTCAGTGATTTTACATAACATTTTAAATCGGTAATTGTAGTGACAGCAGTGCCTCTGACCGGGAGGTCGTAGGTTCGAGTCCCGACGGTGGTGGCAGGATTTTCGACACTAGCTTGTCCTGGTCGAATTCAGTTGCTGTCTGAAGGAGCATTCTACCGGTCGGCCACTCTGATCGGTAGCTTTCCGAGGTTTATCCGATCAACACCACGCGAATGCCGGAACAGTACCCTAACAAACGCGCCACGGACCGCGCGCGATCTTTCCTTCCTCTTCCTTGTTCTATCCTCACCCCTTACAAACACACACACACACACACACTTGTACTAACATGCACCACACTACCACACATGCCGGAAGACCGGTCTGGATCTTAGAGCTCGTCCCGGCTGGGGCGGTGCCTCGCTGGTGGGAGAACACCTTCTGGTGTTGAGGAAAATCCCGCTAACCGACGGTACGTCGGCGCCAGATCTGCCGCCATCCACCAAGGAAAATCACCGCCACCTACCGAGGAAAAAACATGCGCGACACTTACGGGACTAATAACCTTAGCAGTTGACGCGCCCGGAGTCATTAATCAATCAATCAATGTAATTATAAAGGGCGATAATACGTATATATATATATATATATATATATATATATATATATATATATATATATATATATAATGACGTAAAATAAACTTGGACAATACCATAACCTTCATTTCGAAGATGCAAAGCACTGGAATTGTTAATTTTCATTATGTTGCAAACGTTTGAACTCTTTCATATTCTGGAATCTTACACCAATTCAGGCCTGGTAGCATTAACACTAGCATTCCTGGTCACAATTACCTGCATTATATTTACGCTTGAATACCCTTTTCTATTAATACATTCATTCCCAACGATCGTAATTTTTAATAGGAGAGCGTGAGCAATACATGTTTTAGAGGAAGTAATCGCATATTTGTTTTGGCACCTAATTTAGTATTTGTTCTTTACCTCTTTGGACTGTATGGATTGATGCCATTTGGAGCATTTCTATTACACTGTTCATAACCTCAACAATGGTTTTTGAAAGTGATGACTCTGGAAAATACTCAAATCTCCACCAATACCTCACTGAAAAGGTCAAGATCAGTTATAACAAAAAGTACTTTCATTTTTGTTCCGTATGAACAACTGTCACATCTAGTTTACATCTTTTGACTGAAAACATGCGTTCCGTTGTGACGTATTGAACATCTTCTCCAAAAAGGTAATCCGTAATACTCTGCAAGTTCTAAACCTATTTATTTATACACTGCATACGCTTTTATACGCTTCAAACGCTTTTATTCATCAGTTCAGAAAATGCGAGTAAATAGCATAAGCACATTTTAATTCATACCATCCAATGTACTAAAAAACTCGAGATAATAACTTTCTGATTTTGATTTTTGATTGCTTACTAGTGATTTCGGGCGCGTCAATGGCTAAGGTCATTAATCCCGTATGTGTGGTGCATGATTTTAACACGGGGAGAGCGGTGATGCTGGCGAGATCCCGTTCCGACCTATTCAGCTGGTCTCCCGACATGTGTGATAATGTAGTGCACGTAAGTGTGTGTGTATGTGTGTGTATGTTTAGTAGGGGTGATGATGCGAGGAAGAGGAAGAATAGAACTCGCGCGGTCCTTGGTCCTTCTGGTACTGCTCCGGCATTCTTCTGGTGTTGTTCGGATAAACCAGGCCCGCCAACGCCTGCTCCCGCGGGCATTCTGCACTTGCGAGCCGATCGTCTGCCCGTGGCAGCGCCGAAAGTGCAAGTAGTGGGGAGTAGGAAGCTTTGCAGGGAGGGGAGACGTCTGACGTAGTACTACGTGGCGCGTAGATTGAATGTCTGGGCATCTAATAATGATCTATGCTGCAAATACCCACTTTTTTAAATGTATTATGTCTAGTATTTCAAGTTTCAAGGTGCATAATCCACTGTTTACATTCTGTACACTGCTTACATTCACTTTTTATCCACCAATGTAACTATTTTCCTTTTCTAATTTAAAAAAATAGCATGCTCGTTGTGACACTTAAACAATATTTTAAAGCAGTAGCTTTAAAATGTATTCTTATATATTAGAAAAATATTATTTAATTCTAACAAAATATTGCAATTTAATATTGATTGTTCACCAGGAATGTTATAATCTCCAAATCATAGCAAAATGAGAAAAATTATGAGAGCAATCTCTCGCATCTAGATTGACATAAAAATAGAATTTGTTGCAATTCCAAGAAGGGTAATGTTTAATAGCACATATATTTGTGACCATTTTCCTCCATTATGAAACTGAATAAATGAGATCAACGAGCAAACCTCTGTGACAATATGTTACAGAATCATAAGATTATCACGGGTATTGTTAAATAGAATGCAAAGGGCTTAAAATTTTTATACGATGTCGTAAACAACTGTACACCCTTGTCAGAAATTAGATTAGAAAATAAACACGATTTTTTTCAAGAAAAATATGTTTTTGCTTTAATAGAACAGTCTTCTTCAATTAAACATAGTGAAAAAATAGTTTATTGCTGTAATCATCAATCAAAAACCATTTAGTGTCATACTTTTGTGTTTAGCAAAACACTAAATTTGTGATTACATCGTAGCAAAGCGAATTACATTATGAGCCCTACAAGCAATTATAATACTTGGTGTCCAAATCTAATGTGCATAATTCGTTGTAATTTCATATTTCGCCTTGTCATATTTCATATTTCATATTTCGCCTTGTCATACAATAAACATTTTCAATATAATAAAAAAGGCAATATTACTTGAACAATATGTGATCGTCATCTTCTCACCGATTTCTCTTTAAATTTACACGCTATCGTTCTAATTCCGCATTCTAATTGGTGGTCCCCACACCTAGAATGAGTCTTATCCCCCACCCTTTATCGATTTTCGCATTTGCCCCCGAGTTGCCCGCGCGTAGCTCCTGACGTCAGTGAAAGTGCAAAATGCTGTGCAGGCCAGGGATAAACCATGGAAAACTGACGATCAGAGCAGCTGGTCGCTAGAATTCTCCTCTAAACAATAGCTGAATTCGACTTAGCTATGAATATAACGAGCTCATATACAGCCAGTGTCGAAAATCCTGCCACCGTCGGGACTCGAACCTCAGGACCTCCCGGTCAGAGGCTCTGCAGTGACCTCGATGCTCTGAGTCATCTTTGCCGGCGATAATATCTTTCAGAGAATTGCTGAAACATATAGATCATATAGTATGTCGCATTACAATATAATCCTCTGAAGTTCTGCAGTGGGAAATATCGGAACAATTTCGGAGTTTCATCTAGTAGGTATTCTGATTGGCAATATATCTGCTGAACCATTGTCGTTGGGGTGATGAATAATAGAAATTACGTTAACTTGGGAAACGCGTCAGTGGTCTCATTTACAGAGTCCTAATGTAAGTTTATGATCATTTGTTGTTTTGTACAAGAGTTGTGAATCTGTCCTTTTAAATGTACTCACCTCTAAATACCTCTTTACCTAATCCGTTGCAATAAGAAAGAGCATTAATCTTTGATTCACAGGACCATGAATATTGAAGATTTTGGTGTTCACTGTCTTCATTGAGATCGACTGATTCAGAGCCATCCATTATAAGGTCTCTTTTGAAACCTGCGTACCTTAAGTCTCCGCCGCGTATTCGAGCTATAGGTAGCTCCTCATAAATAACAAACCAACACTGAAAGGGAAACGATAATGCCAATATTACATATTTTAGCTTTTTTATCTCGCCAACTGGTTGATTTAGTTCATTCTCCATTACTTACACTGTCACTTCTATTAAACATGTGAAAGGAGAAACATCGCTGAGTTTTGAAACTTAGGCTTTTTATTTGGTACCTAACGCGCATTGTACTAAAAATACCGAAGTGGGAGGAGCGTTTAAAGGTGGTTTTTCTACGCAATTTACTTTCTCGCTACTGCGTACGTAGTGTAGAGGAAGTATTGTAATATTGCTGGGAAACTGTGAATGTTTGATAGAATAACTCTTATGAGGGTCCTGGTACTGAAAATCTTGTCCCTATATATGGTAAATTACTTCCTCTAACGCGCTGCGTAGTCCATGTTTAGTGAGTCCTTGATTCCGAAAAATTGATTGACGGTTAACCGTCTGTCTGTCCGTATTCAACGGTAGCATCCAAAAAGCAGTTCAATTGATTTTCTCTAAAATTGATATTCCCTAATCTATCTCGCTGAAGTCGCGATCCCACGAATTTGAAATATTTTAATTTTAATATTTCGTATTGTAGCGTTACCGAATATCAACTTCATTAAATTAGCATTAATTTCTACATTTCTCTGGCAATAATCTGCGAAAGGCGCCTCCGCTGGCGCCGGGGAATTTTTGGCGTGACTCCCCCCGCTCTAATTCGACACGCGCAGCTGCGTGCACCCTCCGCGTGTTTGTCTTCCGGGAAGCGTTCCTTCAGAGAACGCACCCACCCCCTTCCAGCCCCTGGGCCGCCACCCAGTGGACGTTAACAAACATTAGGCTTGCCCTGGCCCACTTTTACGACGCATGTCTAGGCTTGCACGTGCGTCCAAGTAAACAATGTAAGACAGAGAGACTTGAGACAGAAGATACTGGAAATTTTCCATTACAGATCCCTGTTCAAACGCCTTCAGCGATTGGACGAAGTAATTTCACTGCGCAATTTCCTGTAGCCTAAAATAAGTGAAAATATGGTCATTCCGCATTGTTCAGGGAAAACTACATTTCGATATCGTGAACTAGAGACCTGCAAGGCGGGCCATTTGCTCGCTCGAACTCGCTCGAGCATTCAGCCTATAGTTCCGTGTCCTCGAGCATCCTGTGCTCGTTCGCGATGGGTTAGTTCACGGGCTCACGGCGGCGGATGTGGGCGGAGGGTCTGGGAGAGCAGTGTGAGCGGTCGTCTTTACAGTGTGTCGTAATTTGCCAAAATAAGAGGATTAAGAAAATTTACATTCGCCTGGAAATGGCGCCCTAACACAAATAATCTAAAAAAGGAGAAGAAATATAAAAAGAACAAGGTTGAGAGGAAGAGGCTTCACACTTTGTGAAATTTCAAAGACTTTCTTCAGATCTGAGAAGTTTCTATGTAAACGAACAATTCTTTTCGCAGGAAAACAAGAAAAACATTACATTTTTAGATTTTTTGCAAACTTCACTTCTTTTATCGGCGAAATATTCTTGTTTTTGGAATATCGGAAAACGAATAAAGCTGAAACGTGTAGTGGAGTTTGAAAAAAATTAATATTATTAATTATTATTATTATTCAATCTGTAAGGAAATTTTAGGGTTCACACTGCAAATAAATTCCACAAATTTGTTGAATAATGTATTATTTTAATTAAATTTAGAAAACGTCTCTAATAATTAAGTGGTACCAGGAAGATATTTTTCTCTTTCGTTTTAGCAGCACCACGTCATTATAGTACTTTATCCAGAAGGATAAAATCAAAGAAAATTAGAAATAGTGTACTCCTATTTAAATACTTCAGTCACGGTATTATTTACTATTATTATTCCTCCAAATCACGACTAAAGATGTTATGTGTCGGCTGAATATAAAATCTGCACAGCAACCAGCTACCCAAGGAGCAGTTCTAGGGACTGTCGGTGCCTCTACAATACTTTGCGCAAAATGTGGGCTGTTCCAAATAAAGCGATTTCTTGCAACTCCCAGTCCTTTGAACGACCTGAAAGTTTAGCCAAATTCTTACTCAAATTTTGCGGAACAAATCCCAGAGCTCCCATAACTATCGGGACGACCTGTGCTTTTACGCCCCACATTCGGCTGATCTCGATTTCCAAACTCTTGTATTTAAGACGTTTCTCTGCCTCCTTGGTAACGACGTTTTGATCGCAAGGTACAGCAACATCGACAAAAAAACACGACTTGTTCTCCAAATCCCGGATGACTATATCCGGTTTGTTTGCCGCTATCGTGCGACCAGTTTGAATTTGTTGGTCGTACAATATCGTACACAATCCAACAGACGTCACCGGTTTCGGTGAGTGTTCGTACCACTTGGGGCATGTGTTCGGAACTTCGAGGGCGGTACAGATCTGCCAGTGGAGGTAGCTACACACCCTGTCGTGTCTTTTCAGATATTCGGTCTTTGCTAGGATTGGACAAGCTGAGACAATATGATCAATGGTTTCTACTTGCTCCTGGCATATCATTTGTCATCTTGGGAAATTTTGAGAATCGCTTTATCATAATGTCGTGTTCTCAAGGCCTGATCTTGGGCAGCTATTACAAGTGCTTCCGATTTTGGATTCATTCTTCCCCTTTTAAGCCACGTGAATTATTGATCTTTATTGATCTGCACCTTGTCCATTCGTTTCAAATATTGTCCGTGAAGTGGTTTGTCTCTCCACGATTTCTTTAACATTTTTTGTGTCTCAAATTTCATGTTAAGTAGTACCAGAAGTTCAGTGTCTCTGTCATTCTGGGTGTCTTGCATAGTCTTGTTCGCAATGCTTCTTGCTACACTTACAATGCATCTGTTTCCCATTCTTCGGTCAGATTTCATGACCTGCCTCATTAGTGGGTCAATCTTGGTGGCTGACTACATACTGTCCCATCCCGGTTATTGCATTGTGCCAGGAGGCTTCAATTTGTCTGAGGCCTCTTCCTCCTTCCTTACGTGACACATTAAGTCTATGTACATCAGCTCGGGGGTGGGCAACATGATGCATTGTAAGCAGTTTTCTGTTTTTTCGGTCCATGATGCGAATTTCCTGTTCAGTCCAGTCTACTAGTCCGAAACTGTATTCGGCTACAGGCACCGCCAACTACCTATTGCTGACATTTTATTCCTGGAATTCAGAGCGGACTGCAGGACCAGTCTCACTCTTCTATAATACTCCCTGCGAATTCTCTCTTTATTGTGTCGTTCGAGATGGTCTCACATTCTTCAATGCCCAGATATTTGTAAGTTTTACCTGGCTCAAGATCTTGAATCACAGTGTGTCTATCAACTTCAATGTTCTCTGACGTGGTCATTTTCCCTCTTTTTAAGTTGTCTTTTGCACACTTGTCAAGACCAAACTTCATGCAGATGTCATTGCTAAAATCATTGATGACAGACAGCATTTGGGAGAAAATCGCTTCATTCTTAGCAAACACTTTAAGATCATCCATGTAAAATAAATGTGATACAGGCATTTCATCACCATGGAGCTTGTAACCAAAGTCAGTGTGCGACAGCTGTCTCGATAGAGGGATCAAACTAATGCAAAACAGCAGAGGGGATAGAGAGTCTCCTTGAAAAATTATTATTATTATTATTATTATTATTATTTATTTGAAGCTTAATATTTTCATGTATTAGCATAAACTATCCCGTTTTACTATGCCCATATACTCCTTTTTCCGGGCTAGGTTACAGAATTTTCAGAAGATTCGAGTTCCCTTCAGAAATCGACGAATTCATAAGGGGGTATCGTTAAATTTTCGTGTTTTTTGCTTGCACTAAGAAATGTTCCTTCCTGTAAAATTACACAAACTATTTCTATTCAGGAAGCAAAATCCTCTTTCAAAATTTAATAACGAGTCAGAAAGTGACAATATTTACCGCATTTAAAGGAGAAATTATCCCTGAGAGGCATTTATACATAAGTGGATCCAAAACGGCCGGCCAAAAAAGCGGGTCAAAGTCGACCGTAGTTTGGGCTACCAATTTTGACGGCTGCTGAAGGAAAATCGAATCTTCTGAATCAGCGTCCTAGCCCAGAATTTCATGGCGATTTCACTGGCGAAACACGTTTTTGCAACATATGGTTAATTTCCCAGAAATTCGCGTCAAAGTCGATCGTAGTTTGGCCTGTCAATTTTGGCGATTTCCGAAGGGATATCGAATTTTCTGAAAATCAGCATGCTAGCCCGGAATTTCATTGCGAATTCACTGGTGAAACGCGTTTTTTCCAAGTGTGTCAGTTTTCCAGAAATTCGCGTCAAAGTCGACCGTAGTTTGTCCGGCCGTTTACGAATCCATTTTTGTAAAAATGCTTCTCAGAGCTCATTTCTCGTTCAAATGCGGTAAATAAGGGCACTTTCCAACTCGATATTAAATTTTGAAAGAAAATTTTTCTTTCTAAATAGAAATAACTTGCGTAGTTTTGCAGAAAAGGGCATTTTCCAGTGCAAGCGGAAAAAGTGAAAATTTAACTATATCCTCCTCATTAATTTGGCTATTTTCGAAGGGAAATCGAATCCTCTGAAGATCAGCGTCTTGGCCCGGAATTTAACACCACTAGATCATTTATGGAGCATAGTGTGCTTCGTTCACCTAATTCTCCTCCTTAAATTTACAGAGCAGCTGGGCAAGGCTGCAATTAAGCAGGGGAAGGTAAGTTGGGGGACGGATTGAACTCGGACACGTGTGAAGTACATATGTCACAATGAATTTTGTAGTATTCAATGGTATTGAATCAAACTTGGTCAAATGATATAAAATGTATTAAGAACTTGTTTATAATTTGTGAACGATTCCTTTCCAGACTTCTGCGTCAACTCTCCTACCGGTATACCAGAGTAAAACGTACCTTGAATTTTCGTGACGTTTTCCATAAATTAGATTTTTGAAGATAGAGATTTAACGAAAATGAGAAATTATTATTACTCACCTCTCCATGATGAGAAATTGAATTATAAACGGTGTATTCTTTACGTTCTTCAAGAATTTCCTTTACTTGTAAACGAATTGCATAATATCCTGCTTTCAAACTAAATGGTGGTATGACGAGAAATCTAGTCTGAGATTCTCTGGTCTCTATGAAGTTTTTCCCTGTAAAATGTGCACATAAATATGAAAATTATGACTAGAACTACATAGCAGCTCATTCATTTTTACTTTCCCGTATGTTATACGGACGGACGGACGGACGGACGGACGTATAGTATAGGGAAAGTTATTGTAACGGTACGACCCGACGCGAACGGGAGACAATGAAATTAATATTAATTTTACTAATTTATTGTCAGTCAAGGCAGAATCGACGACGGATGTGAGCGCATACCTGCATCGGGGCCACGGGCGAGAGAGAGGGGCTAGGGTCTCTTTTTGTTTTTTTTTACGACGCTCATCCGGTCGCGGCGGCGAGGGGCGCGGAGCCGACGAGGGGCAGCGGGGAAGTAAGAAGGGTCGCTTTGTCCATTTGGCGGCGCGAGCGTCAAAGCGAATGACCACCCACTCCACGTTTATGGCCAAACGTATTTTTTTTTCACACGGGCCGCGGAGAAAGTAGGCCAACGAATTTTTCCAAAGCCAACGGATATTTTTTGTACGCGACGCGTGCGGACATTGGTCGGAGGTTCGCCCCGCCACTCCGCCAAAATTTCAATTTCAGGCAATCAGGGCGACTTGGAGATGTAAATGGGGGGGCATGAGAGCTCTCGTCACGACGGGAAAGCTACGGCGAAAAAACTTCTGAGGTAGACACTGAACGTAACACTTCGATGAGCTAGACTTCGAAAGTAACGCCACGAGAGAACACTCAGTTCTAAATTCACGAGAGTTCGTTTCTGCGTGAACTCTGCGAGCCGACACTGCTCGTCGAGCTTCGCGAGACGTATTCGCTAACCAGTTCACATAAAGGGCTTGTACTCGCCATAGTTAGCGGGCAGTTATCCGCGACTTGTCGAACGCGATTGTTACCGACGCAATGACCGGTAATAATCGGAGTTGCACGCCCTACGCGTCTGCATTATTCGCCTAAGTTGATTGCGAGGCGAAAGTTTCGAGGAAGAGGGGCACGCGCCGCGGCTGTCAGTCAATGACCGCACCCCGGGTGCCTGGACGCGATCATTACTGGGTGCTTTGACCTGCTGGCGGTGGCCACGGAGCAGCTGAGGGGACGGCCGACTTCAGGACAAAGGCGAGGGAGCGCCCTCTCCACTTTACCTGCCTGGGAGCCGACGCCTTCAAACACCAAGAATGGTAATGTTGTTGTGACCGCAATAATGCGGAAGGACTGAGACTCCAGGAGAAAAGGGGTTCATTACGCCTTCAGCGTAAAAGTGTGAAAGAAAAATCCAGCGGCATAAACTCATAATTGTTTTGTAATTAATTTTGCTTGGGTATGGCAACCAACAATTGTCAGATAGTAGAAATTAAGCCGCCAGTATCACATAATGTAAAATCATTGTAAAAAATTGCATCCTTCGTCTCACATTTTTAGATTAAATGATTATTGTTAAATCTAAATGTTGTGTTGTGTGTGTTTTTAAGAACCCATCACCAGTCCTACCACCGAAAAGCAGCAGTTTAAAAAGGGGGGTAGATTACATTATGTACCGCTGCGAGAAAAAAGGGTTTTTTTTCTACAGAAAACTCTTATTACAGGGCCCTGGTAACGAAAACGTGAATAAATTCAGTTGCTAAATTAAGAAAAAAAATTCTCCTAACACACGATGCAGCCAGAATTCCTATATACCGATACTATATATATATATATATATATATATATATATTGAAACGAATTGTTATCATTACCATGATAACAATACGTTCCTAAGTATGAAGAACATTTGAACTGCGCGGTAGTCGGTTCAGTGTGAAGAACTGAAGGCGACGGAATCACGGGACGAACTCGGCAGTGGAGCGATGGCGGAGGAATGAAACGGACAGTTGTGTAGTGTGCGGAACAAAGAGCATGGGCAGTAGTGAAATCTGGAAACATCGTGGAGGATAGGCATCGGGAATGATAAGATAGTGGGGAAGGGCATGAAGTGAACTAAAACGGTGATGTTGCTAAAGTGAATAAAAGACAATATCGGCGTGTAAAGATATCCACGTGGGCGAGTTCGGAGGTGCGGCTGAATGTGGATTCCCGTGCCTCAGTCCACCCGTTAATGTTTGGTATATGTAGCTTCGAGAACAGGCGGGAACAACGTCGTCATCGGAGTGAGCGAGATTAATTATTGGAATATGTTGAAAGTGGTGAACTCGGCCTTGATAAAGTAACGCACGCGGGCGGACACCAGTATGGCCTCGAGTGAATGTAGAGGAACAGCATTAAACAATCGATTGTGAAACGGAGAAGAAAAGAACTTATTTCGGACAGCGGAGGTGAGAAGCATTAGCGGCCAACGCACGGTGGATCCGTTACAACGGCAGTGGACATCAAGATCTCGGCAGTCGGCGTCGTGCAGGGACGGCGGAGGAGCATCGGAGGCGGGCGACGAAACCGGCCCCCCCTCCCCGCGTCGGCATCCAGTGACCCGAAGAGGCCCGAGCACGGACGGCGCGTCGCGAAGCCTCGCCCCGTCGGCGGAGGGGCGAACGTGAAGCGGCGCGGGCTGGGAACTGGAGTACTGTGAGTAAGAACGAGCAGAAGAATATTGGGAGGGATGGTAACTATACTGCGATTTTTCTAGGAAGAGCTCTCAAGATAACTCAAATCCCATCTTCGCGATGGAATATGTCACGGCATTTCGCGTCTTTTCTCGGTCTTGCCGGTAGAAGTCGCATGATCGTAAGCACTGCTTCATACGGTCGCGATCGTGCGAATTCTAGCGGAACGACTGTGAATGATACGACTGTGAATGATACCAGGGGTGAGGGTGACACGCACGTTTGGAGATGATCAACAATAACACACAATGTCACTATCAACTACTTCATCTAACAGGCGAACGCAACACAAGGCAGATACATTAGAACTACTTCCATGATGTCGATTGCTTTCGACGGTGTAGGCGCTTCATACAAAACCCTTACAGCAGTCTGGACTGCCGATGTCTTGAAAGCAAATTATACAATGGCTGAGCTTTAATTCTTATACGCGAATGGCAATGAGACCACTTGTTAATTTATACATTGCAGACTAAAATAATATGTAATCTATTTAAGGGATAATTCAATTTCTTGGATATTAATTAGGAAATAGTAGACGGGCACTATTTCTACAGTTTGTGCTCATGATCAAGCGGGGACTCCCGAGTGAGTGAGAGAGAGAGAGAATTTACTGATCGCCTGAAGTGTGCTGCGCTCTCGGGCACAAAAGAGCTTCTTTCCGCAGTGGATGCTAGCGTAAAGCAGTCGGGTTTCTCTGGGTCAGGGATGAAGAGGGGAGAGGGGAACCTCACCATCTGCGCATGCGTCATTGCTCGTCGCAAACTCGCGGCACGCGCTAGAAGCATTTTAGCTTTCAAGCAATCACAGGCCAGCTTCAACAACCCGACGAATTCAATCATAGGAAATCAATTTAAAATTAATACAAAACGTGTTTCGCTCAACGGATCACTTGTAAGATTATCAATACAGTATTTAGGGTTCTTTATTAATATTATATACGGGGATGATCAGCATCTCAGCTTCCCTTGACGCTATTCCACTGTCGGAAACAACTACGTAGTATTGAAATATTGCACTTTCTGGGCTAGTAACACCTTAGCTATTATTTGAAAACGTCGAATTCCACCAAGAAGCGAAGAACTTATTCGAACTATTTTCATTGCTGTGTTGTCAAAACTATGTGAATTCTACAATTGCATAAGAATTTAATACAAACGTTTCGTGATCTTGCATTGGAAAAAGAAGCCTGACACCTCGGGCAATATAGAAAAAGCATGTCATAGGGCCATGATTAGAGAAAAGAATTCTAAAACCATTCAAAAATACTCTACTCATTACAAATGGCACAGTATTTGGCGAGAAAACTAAATATTTTCATGCAAATGTCAACAAAAGTTCGACAATTATAACTCCTTTTCAGACAGCTATATCAAGTCGCAAAAATGACACGTAATTCACAGAAATTCGCGAGCGCGAAACAGAATTCCACTGTTGCATCCCCCACAGTGTTGATATTCCTTATGCAGGCTGGGAGAGCTAGGAATTTTTATTTCAAAATAAATAATTTCTGAAAGATTAATGTGTAAATGTATAACAAAAGGTCGAATGTATCAAATGAAAAAAGAAATAATATATAAAATTGCAAATTATAATTTACGACGCCTCCAGCCGTCTGAAACGCAGTAAATTTGTAGAAGGCTATTATAATTGTCACGAAATTACAGAAAATCTATCGTGATTTCAAAAAATGAAGCGCAATCAATTCCGCAATTAAAAAATAATTGACCTTATTTGAAGATGTAGTTTTGTTAAATACATTTCATTGAGAGAAAAAAATGTATTTTCACAATTGTAGTTGTAAGAACACGCCGAAACGAAGCACAATCAATTCCGAGTGGGCAAATATGTTTGTCACGAAATTATATAAAAAACTAATCATATTTTCAAAACATTCAACAAGATCTTATTTGAAAATCTGTTTTTGATGAGCACATTTTATTTAAAACAATTGTATCTTTACAATTGTAGTTATAGGAAGACGCCGAAATTATTTTTTTAAATTTTGCAAAATCAGGTATTTCAACGAACATGAAACCTGCACCGTTCTCTTAAGCTTCCTTCCTATCAAAAGTCACAATTTAATTAAAAATATTGGTGGGTTTTAAGAAAAATTGTATAAAAGAAAATAATAAAGTTGCCTGTTTGACACAAAATTTCGCAAAAAAAAGTCATGTTTTTTATGAACACATTTCATTCAGAAATACACGGGAAAGTAAAAATGTATCTTCATAATTGCAGTTGTAGGAAGAAGCCAAAAAAATTTGAATTTCTTCAATTTTCGAAAGGTCAGAGTTTTCTACCAACATGAGACCAGCGTCATTCTCTTTCAAACCTTCAAACTATCCAACAACAAAATTTAATGAAATTTGTGGGCGCAATTTTGGGGAAAAGTTAGAAAATGTCCCAGGGGCGTCATGCAAAGTACCCCCAAAATTAAAACATCGGTTTCAAATTCAAGGGACCACGAGATCAGTCAGATCGATCGAGGAATATCAATTTTGGAGAAAATCGGCTGAACGGTTTAGTAGCTAGCGTTTTTCATAGACGGTCAGACGCTTTGCCGTTAATCGATTTTTCGGTGTCAAGGAGCTATAAAGCATGGAATTTGGCTGCACTACGTGGAGGATGATTTATCTAAATTTAACTGGATACAATTCATATTTAACTGTATTTGGACATGTCTGCACCTCTATTGAAAGAAATAAAATTTTATTTTTCTCTGCAGAATGATTCAATGTTAATCGAATTCCTTTGATGAGCAGAAAATTTATACTGTAACATTCATATACTTGTAAACCATTTAATTTAATTTAACTTAATATATACCATATCACATTCATTTTATGTAAGAAGCAACTATCACTGTATTGAGGAATATTTTAAATACTTATGACTTAAATAAGTATTATGAAATACTTATTTAAATACTTATACTTATATAAATTTAATATATTTTTACTTTATTTCTTTTTTTTCCTAATATTCTAAAAAACATAAATCTAACAATACACTTGTCCATTTCATCCATAACAATTTTTATTTTCGGTTTCACTTTTGATCTTTAGACGATGTTTTCAAAAACCCATGTGTCTCAGCGTCACATCCTTCTTTTACTTTACCGTATAGGTACGTATATACGGAGTAATATATTTGTACGTAGCAAAGTTCTATAATGCTGTGGAATATAGATTTCGAGATTTCAACGGAAATACACCTTTTGGGGTCCCCTGATACCGAAAAAGAGGTTCTTTTCAAGCGTGTCCGTCTGTCTTTCTTTTTATTTTTATGAACAGATTTCATTAAGAAAAAAATATCCTTATAATTGAGTAGGTCATTTCCAAAACTCAACATATCCACCATCAACAAAAATTAATATAATTATGATTTGCTAATCTCGGCCGTAGTCATTATAACATATTAAAAGTTGGAGTTCCAAAACGGAACAGATCCCATAGTAATAAGATCATAAAAATAGCGATGCGTTCCTAAACTTAATATCTCCACTAGCATGAACGTTCCATAACTTAATATGTCCTCCTGCATACAAGTAAGTAGGAAACGTCCGCGGCTACATGCAAATGTGGCAAGGTTTCTTATCGGCGATTGATTATGAAACTATTACTACAGTTTGCCTCTTTGCCGATGGATGTGGCGGGCAAAATAAGAATTCAGTTATGTTAGGCATGTTGGCTGTGTGATTGCAAAACGATGCTCCAACAAATATTAAAAAACTAGTGTTTACTTTTCCAGTTCCAGGACATTCATTTATGCCCCCAGACAGAGTATTTGGGAGGATAGAAAAAATCGTAGAATACAAGTTATTGTAGAACCAAACATTATTTTAATATACTGGATAGATTTGGTACCGTTATACATCCACAAAGTTTTTTTGATTGGAAGAAGCTAACTGTAGAAATTTTCAAACCACCGGGATCATGGCATCTCAAGTTTTCTACGGCAAAGAGATTTATATTGCAAAAGACCAAGACAACAGTCACTATGCAGGGTGAGATGGCTTACTATACTGATATTGGGACAGCAAAATCTTTCTGTAAGAGAGGTAAAGTACTTAAGTCTCAAGCAACTCGCATAGATCTTGAAATTCCACGTAAATCAGTCAAGGTACGTGATGTAAACAATCTTTTAGAGAAACATTATGGGAAAGAATGGCGTACTCTGCCAGAACTTGCATTCTATCAAAATGCATCTAATCAAAAAAACGAGAGAATGCGAAGATCTAGATGTAGATGATGAACCCATGAGTGATATTGATAACATGTTTTTAATAACTGATTAAGTCAAACGTATTAAAAATGACTGACTCTTTCAATCCTCATATTTCTAACTAGTTTTACTAATGAAAATGATATAGAAATTACATAATAGTTTATTTCATTTTCCATTAAATATTTAAAAATGAAATTTGTTTTCTAATAGCAAAAATATTATTCACTAAGTTGCTTATTCTCGTTTTGTCACAGATTTGTAATACAGTTGTTAAAACAAAAGTATAAAACGAATGATTTTTATAATTCCTGTGTTTAATAAATTATCGCAAATAAGAATTGAATAATTATTCATATCCCATAAAAGTCTCTTCCGTTACTCAACTTATCCAATTCGACGAATTCCAAAATTAGACATCTCCATGAATTCGTTCCAAAACTGAACATGTCCAATGCATTTTATTTATTTTACTCGCAAATACATGGGTGTGATTTTCAGCACTTGCCTCTCCTAAACACAGACAATATCCTCTTCTCGAAGATATTTTTTTCGAGAATGTAACTCCATAGGTATATTCACAAAATGTTTTTTGCTTTTTCCTTGAAACACATTCTGATGGATATGTTCAGTTTTGGAAATGACCTACTCAATTGTAGTTATAGGAAAAAAATTGAATTTTTCAATTTTCGAAAAAATCAAAGTTTTCAACAAACATAAGATCTGCGCCATCCTCTTTAACTTTCTTCAGACTATTCAACAACAAAATTTCATGAAACTTGTGGGCGCCGTTTTTTTGAAAATTACCTAGGGGCTTCGTGTGAAGTGCCTCCAGAATTAAAATATCGGTTTCAAATGCCAGCGGCCTCGACATCAGTCAGAACGATCGGGAAATATCAATTTTGAGAAAAAACAATTTTGAACGGTTTATTCACTATAGCGTTGCTCACATACAAAAGGGCAGACACGTTTTTGCTGTCTATCGATTATTCGGTACCAAGGAGCCATAAAACATGGATTCTGGCTGCACCACGTGAGGGGGATGTTTTTGCTAAGTTTAGCAACTGGATTTACCCATTTTTTTCGATACCAGGACCCTGTAATAAGGGGTTTTTCTGGCGAAAATCCGTAGTTTTTTCGTGCTGCATTACATAACGTTTTCTTCTTAAGAAATTCTTTCTTACGCGCGAGAATGTAAAAAGACTTCCACGGCAGAGAGCCTGGCCATGACAGACGAGAACAACAATCAACTATATAAATTTTATCAATCGGGGCGGTCGGATTCAGAGTTTCATAAGTTAATTATTCTGACCGGAAGAAGGTCACATTGAAAATGAAGGTGCCACATTGAAAATTCAGCCCTTGCTAGTGTATCTAAAACATCGATAACTATTGATAGTTGAAACCATCGTTGGCTGGGATCATGTAAAACAATATATACAGAGTGTCCAGAAGCTCCCGTTTCAAAAAAATACCCCAAATTCTGTTGGGTGTTGCACGTCATGAAGAATGGCACGTCGAGTTTTTCCGAAAAAAAATTCTTTGAGAAAATTGAGTTTAAAAATCACTTCCGTGCGCGAAATTCAAACCAGTCGCTACGAAACGACGGCGGTGTCTCCTTCCGTACGGAGCATTTTCTCGTTTCTCTCCGCGTTAACGGTGAAACAGCCGAGTAATATTCTCTAAGGAAAGCATCGGCTTACACTAGAATACTTAATAGTATCAAATGTTTGTTATCAAATGTTAGGTTCTGTTCACTAAATATTTTATATGTACTTACTGAAAATCCAGTTTTGTTCAAAGTCACGGTACATGGCGGTGCGCGTAAACATAAATGATGAACACATCCAACATTTATAAAAAATACTGAATCTCCTGGAATGCTCGAATTGCTTTTTTAGCACATATTCGTATGATCTAGTACCTTGGGCTTAACATTGCCACATTCGTGAAGATTAGGCAGTGAGCGTGCGAACTCGTAAGAAGAAGGAAGGGGATGAGAGAGAATGAGAACTTAAGAGGAGAGAATGAGAGGTGCGTGAGCAGGAGTTGTTGATTAAGAAATTAAGGAACTGTGAAGGAATTGTGAATGCTGAGGGAAAGTGAATCATGTAATAAGCAATATGGAAAGAGTGTGATGAACAATATTCACGAGTGAGAATGTGTATTCGAAGCGAGACGGGACTGATGCGTGAGCATAAGTAGTTATACGAAAGGAATAAAGGAACAGTGGAGGTGTTTTGGAGTGTCGGTGGACAAGTGAATCAAGTGATAATTAAGATGGGGGGCAAGCGTGGGGAACTATTGTTAACGTTTAATTAAGATTTGCAACATCAAAGACTGGGTGAACACCCGGGAGTTGGTCGGCAGACGAACCGCCCCACGCGGCAGTGGGCCGTGCTGTAAAACATCCGGTGAGAATTGTTAACAGTGATATCGTGAACATTACGTCCGCGAAGTAGGCGGTACGAGTGGCGCGGACGAGATTAGGAGACCAATAAGGCCGTGGTGAAACGTGTATTAAGCGGAGGACGACCGGCGCCACCCGAACGTTCGAGTAACGTTTCACAGCAGCCTTCTGCGCCTCAGCATGCGGCCGGCGCCGAGGACAGGCGAGCGACGCCGAACCTGCATGAGATGCCTCCTCGCCGAGGGACCTGTCGTCAGCTGGGGTGGTCATCTAAACGATAGGTTTTTATGTACTGAGCAGCTCATTAAAGGTTGATTACAAAAGTAGCAGTGATTCTTAAACATTCCAAAGGTGGAAACAAATGAAGGGAGAATTACATTGTAATGAAATGTTATTTTGTTTTTTGAAATAAAGTGTTATTTTTTCTGTTTTGCAATTCTGTCTTTCCAATCGATGTTTATGAATACCCAGAGCCCATTCACGAGAAAGATTACCTGTCCCCTTATATTAAAATTATTGTTGTGTTGGACCGAAAAAACCGGTGCGTTACAATATATATTACATTATATATTGTAACCGCTCTTACTACTGTCGGTTGTGGGGGGTTTCTTATGGGAACGTGGCTCTTTGAAGATTTTGAGAAAAAACACAAGGTCGTGAGCACAAAACATATAATTGGATACTCGTTGAAAACCAAACCACAAATTAAAGAATGACAATAACATTAAAAATAAACAAATAAAACATTTAACAATATTAAAAAACATCAGGGGGAAATCAACTGCAAAATTATCTTGAATTAATTTTTTAAGTTGACACACATTACAATCACAGTAATATCTTCTGTGACTAAATGAAATTGAAATTCAACGAATTGACTAAATGAAATCTCTGATGAGATGAAGCGTGCAGATAATGTTACGTCAAGAGGGAGGAACATATACTTTTCACATGACAGTGTCACAGTGCTTTCTGTTAATGAAAATTTCAGTTAATTGTCCCTCAACATACACTGCATCAACACTCATATATAATTTCTTGCACAAAATTCTCTGGAATTACAAAGAAGTATCTTATATTCAATTAAATTGAATATAATTCTTGAAAACACAGAGTATACAAAGAAGTTTCCTGAAAACAGTAAAATGAAATTACAAAAAGAATATTTTGTATTATATTAAAGAGTTCCACCTCGTGTCTCCTCAAAAATCACGTTCACTCTCCTCGCACGTACTTCCATGTTCCTTTTTGACCCCCTCCCACCCCTTTTCCTACCCCAATAACCACACCAAACCAGGCTCCTGTTTATTCTCTTGCCTCGGTCAGGTGCGTCATTGCGGCAGTTTTCTAACAGTCGGCGTCCCGTTTGGCCACGTTACGACGGCCGTCGTCACGTTACCTCGCAACAATTTTATGCTCATCACACAATACTTATTTGACTCAGTGTGCCACATTAGCTCGAATGAGTTCAATTTTACGTTAAAAACCATAGAAATAGACACTTTTCAATGACCATAGCTCCGTAAATTTGTATCCAAAGTACTTTTAATTTAGATAAGATTAATGATAGAAATCTCTACTTTAAGAACTACTTCACTGCAATCGTCAAAAATTGCGCCGCGCGCCATCACTATTTACGACGCACATTTGTGTCGCACTGCTGTATGTGATTTATTTATTCACTAATAGGCTGCATTGAAGATATACGAGTTTTTCAGGCTCAAATGGTCCCAGAGAAAGTGGATCATACCAACGTCATGAATATCACCCGTTACCACTAACGGCCATGGCTTAGGGACTTTTCGTTACACTTTGTTTAGTACAGGTCCATTTCAGAGGAGTTAACCGTAAACGAAACTCCCCATATACTGGCACATACACGCCGAAATTGACTTTGTTTAGCTGGGGTTAGCATCTTTTCATTTGTTTTATTTTCTACCAACATGTTCAAAACTGCACTCTTGAACGCGTAGAAGCTGGCGTAGAAGCATATTTACAATTTTTTAATTGAATTTATCGTTTTGATTTGATATTCTGATCGCATTATTTGTTTTTGAATTTTTAAACGAGACAGTGGAAACAATGCACGTAAGTGTGTTAAAATTACGCATGCAAATCGTGTTAAACAGTGAATATTAAATAGTGCAGCAAGATACAATGTTATTGCTCTATATGAGAATTTCAAAGCAAATTAGAACGAGAATGGATGATGAAAACGAATTCCGAACGTACATGTGAAGTGGCATATTTATTTCAGGTAAGATGTTTATGGTATGTTTATGGATGGTTCAGGTAAGATGTTAAATTTTTGTACTAAGGAATATATATTTGTGCATTACCACATGCAGGTATTTTGTATGTTTTTGGTTATATCTATAAATTGGGAATTGTAGCACACATGGTGATTAAACATATTTTAATTCATATTGTTTGGTCTAACAATGAAGCTAGATGTGAAAAAATTAACATTACAAATGTATGTGAATCTCTAAAATGCAGTTCATATTGACTTCACAATATTCTTTCAGTATTGTGAAGTCAGTACTGAATCAGATCACTAAGAGGGTTGTGAAGAAAGCAATTGCAAGATTCATTTATAAAAAACTCATGATGGTAACATTCAACATATGAGTGTATACTTTTGTACTTTGTATTGGGTATAGTTTGCAAAGAAGAATTAATAGGAAACACGCTTTACAGGGAAAGTTCTTTCAGAAAAAGAAATTTTGGAGAAGATCAGAGACAATTATGATACATTCTTTTTCCAAGGATCTTAACCTTCTTTGTTCAGAATTCTTAAAAGAATTTTGTTTGGAAAATTGAAGTAAGTATATTGTTTATAGGGGAGAAGATGATGTAAATTATCCAGGAGAATTATTTTTGTCAGCCTTATTAGTAGTAATAATAATATCAATAGTAAAAATAATAACAATGATATCTGTCAAAGAGAATTGCTTCAAACAATGTATGACAAGGTACTTTGCTCTAGCAATTCATATTCAATAAACCATATGCAGATTTACATTGCTTTGAACATACAATTACTGATTACATACTTTGATACTTTCACACTCCCATGGAAATATATTTAGTATTTTAAATGTGGGACAGTATTTACTATGTACTCCTATATTATACATTACACTATGCAATACTTTTGTATAGTATTAATGTAATTATGTAACTGTTATATTTATTGAAACGTTTTGATATTTTACAGTCATGGCTGACCCAAAGAAAGAAGTGTGTGTACTACACAATGAGACCGTAGGTTTATGAAGCCTGGCCAGAAAGCCCTTGAGCAGATCGCTAATGTAGGCATCATAAGTAAAATAAGACCAATACTACTAACTTTCTGTGCAAAATGTGAAAATTTTAAAAATATTTATTATCAGGATACATGGTAAATGCGGTATATTATTATTCTTGCATTTTAATTTTCATCTTTTCTTATTCACCTTCATATGTTCTATTAAAATGATTTAAGCAGTTATCATATAAAATACATTTTTTCAAGTGTTAAAATTAATTAACAATAGGTGTATAGTTGATAAATTGCTGGGAACTCTAGGGCAGACTGTTTCAAGGCTTACTCCCTAATACAGTTTCAACTGAAAATATGTGATATCAGTCAAAGTGATTCTTCAGTAAGAATGTCCTTAGAAAATCTTGCTACTGAATGGAAAAGGCCAGAACTGAGTTTCAGAAGAAAATGATCAAAATAATTGATCCAAATGATAATTATTTCAATGTTTCAAAACATTCAGTTGATTAAAATTAACATTATATTGAGAGAAGTTCCTGATGACAGATTTCTCGAATTGCGTATGTTTGAATGCAGCGCCGAAGTCTATTATTAATTATTAAGTATATTATTAAGCGGATCTTTAGCTTCATGTACATTTTCGAAGTTTGCAGGGCTGAATGGCCGCCATATTGAAAATTCTAGGGACCAAAGCAAGCTGAAATCCCGTTTTTTTTTGTAGCTTGGCGAAAAAAAGTTATTTTTCAATGGAAGAATAACATCGGCACCAATAAGAGTGTTTTTAAAATGGGTTCAGGGGTGCCACAAGCACCATAAACACTCGACTTTTCGGCCTTTTTCGCTACTCTTTTAGAAAATAACGAATAAATATAATTTAATGGTATTTTATCAACGTATTTTGATCAAGATGGTGCGCACGTTATTCCACGAACAATTGTATGCTCATCGAATATTATTTATTTGATTCAAACGGTAAGTCACATTAGTCCAAATATTGTCAATTTTACGTTAAAACGATATAAAAAGACACTTTTCAATTGGCCATAGCCCCGTAAATTTGTATCCAATACTTTTAATTTAGAGAAGATTAAAGCTCAAAATCTTTGTGTCACACAATTTAACAATTTTACTGCAATCATTTAAAATTGGGCCGCGCGCTATCACTATTAACAACCCACATTTGTATTAATTTAATAGAAATAGTGATACACTACCCCTTCATTAACACGAATTACAAGGCAATGAAATAATTGGAGTTCGTGTTATAAAAATTCGTGTTAGCAGTATTATAAATGTCCGTATTACTATGATCCCTTGCCGGGACCGAAGGTTTGTTCGTGTAACGGCGAAATTCGTGTTAAGCGAGTTCGTGTTAACGAGGGTTTACTGTATATTTATAATATAATTTAATAATTATTCCTGAGGTACCGGAACGCCGTTCCGTCGCGTTACGCTAGAAATCAGGCCTTACTGCCAATTGTAAGTATGCAATGCAGTTTACTATCTTTTATATCCATTCTTGCGATATCTACGGAATACATCAAAGAGGAGAGGGAATTCCGATTATTATTTGGAAATAATATTCCATACATTTTGTTAGATATACTAATGTAAGGTTAGTCCTAGTATTTGTTCTTCATACCTTAACAATATCCATGAATACAAGTGTAAATATCGTGGTAAATATAAATTATATCCATATTTATGAATATGCAGTATTTTCTGTGGTAACATTTTCTGCAGCTCTTCCTTCTGTGCGATGTGATCGCAAGGGTTCAACTAGTTTAATTTAACATTCTTTAAAGGGGTGCGTGGTGCAAAGCTATCCTCCGTGGTCTAAATTCACCCGAAATGAATGTATTATTATTATTATTATTATTATTATTATTATTATTATTATTATTATTATTATTATTATTATTATTATTATTATTATTATTATCATTATTATTATCATCATCATCATTATCATCATCATCATCATCATCCCTCCACATCACGACTAAAAATGTTATGAGTAGGCTGAATATAAAATCTACTCCAGGTTGCAACCAGCTACCTAAGGAGCAGTTCTGGAACTGTCGGTGCCTCTACAATACTTTGCGCAAAATGTGGGCTGTTCCAAATAAAGCGATTTCTTGCAACTCCCAGTCCTTTGAATGACCTGAAAGTTTAGTTAAGTTCTTACACAAATTTTGCGGAACAAATCCCAAAGCTCCCATAACTATCGGGACGACCTGTGCTTTTGCGACCCACATTCGTCTGACCTCGATTCCCAAAATCTTGTATTTAAGACGTTTCTCTGCCTCCTTGGTAACGACGCACAGTGGGGCAGGAGGCCTCCAAAGTTGAGAATAAATATTTTAAGTGAACAGAAGAGCAGTAATGGACTGAGTTGATAACAAAAGATGTTAAATAACATAAATAAAGCAAAATATAACATTATTTGTTAATTTCAAATTACAGTGCGTTATAAAAACCTTTTTCAAAACTTGCCGATACAAAGTCTGTTATTGAAGAAAAGGTTACACTTAATGATTGCCTTTATCTGTGTGTATCGTCATTGTACGACCTAGTTCTTATCAACATAATGAATCTGAAGACTCAGCAGTATCATTACCTTCTGTTTCACATTGTGCTTTTCCAAGCAACATTTATTACACATTACAACATTATGTCACATATTTAAAACATATCGTATGTTCTTCAATTTTCTTTGCAGGAAGTCCTCTGTAGCTTATGATGACAGGGTCAGATGACACCAGAAGTCGGTAAAAAATGTCTTTATTGGTTTTGTCTATGGCACACTTACGAGAAAAGTCTTCCCTAAATTTATTAATGTCGTTATTACGTGCCTCTTCAGATAGCTGACCAATAGGTAGAAAAGATTTCGCCAACACTGCTGGACAATGAATTAGTAGTTTGTGTACTGTTGGCGGCATACAGTACCAAGGGTATTTTTCCACAGATAACCTGACTGTATTAACACAAAATGTTTGAAACTTTTCTAAATACGAAACCCACTGTAAATGGCGATGAGCACTATGCGAAGTCGTTCTATTAGTTCACGATCAAGACCTGTTACACATGCCGATATCTCAGGATTTTCAAAAAACGATCTTGCAGTATCAGTAGAATTGCTAAATCCAGGCTTTGGTCTGTCCACTCATAAACTCATTTTTTATTGGAATTCGTTCTGTATTTTTCGTATTTTCAGACTATCATCTTGGCTTCTCCTCATGCCTGCTATGATTTAAGTGGAATTTTGTAGGATATGTGCAGCATGCACTCAAAGCATCGAATCCAATTGTGCATTACTGAAATACCAAATTCCAAATCTGGGGAGTGAACTTCCATATTTAGGCATTTTTCGATATCATCGAATTGTTTAGAAGTCTCTCAACGTAAATAGCATTTGTGTGAATTTCGTGTCAGTCAGAGCATTGCAAATATTCCCGTCAATCATAGCAAATCGCGACCTTAAAGTAAAAAGGTTCTATCTAACATTTTTTCCAAAAATGACTTTATGTTATATTTGTAATGGTAGCGATGAGATTTACATAACCTGTAAGTTATATTGATCTACGAAGCTTAGTTTCTGAGATACAGATAAGGTAAAATGGTTCTATCTGCAAAACGTATGTTCAAGTTCGGGTAAAAAGGTTCTATCTGCTTCACCGCACAAACCAATCAGTTTACATGTATGTGGACATTATCTTGTTGGCTGCGCAAAGTGTCCAGGTATTGTAAGATCTTTTGAGAAGCAGATTTAATTGCAATGTTGTGTGAAAGGGAAATTGAATATGCTGTTTTTGAGCATTCTTGTTCTGAATACGATCCTAATGCGGCAAGCATTACTGAAGAAGACGAGACACCGAGGCAAAACAGTGCTGTAAGCACCGTTTGTGTTAAAGCAAACAGTTCTGCAAGAAGGTAAACATATTTTTATAAATATCGAACTATTTATTCTTTATCGGGTTTAATTGGTAACCATCCATAATTTATAATAGTTCGGCAAAATTGGGCATTTGGATATTCCTTACGACGCCTGAGTGAATGTCTTGCTAAATCAACGAATTTATAGGTTATGCGACACAAACTATTTGTACTCCACTTCACATGTTGATATAATATTATAAAATTGGTTACCTGTAAATCCTGTTTACAACCCGGATTATTACGATTTTACTTATTTTCGGTTAATACGTAAATGTATTGTTAACCCTTCGTTAGGAGCGCATGTTTCTAGTAGACCCAATCCGTTTTAAGAACTTAATATCTCGCTGTGTTGTGGCTGTAAGTTTTCGCAATCTAGTGGCATCGTGTAAGAAGGATTGGAAAATATTGCAAGAGTCGAAGAAACATCAAGCTGCCTTAGAACATTTAAATTACAGAGACAAGGTCATCAAGCTTAACAATTTAACAAAACTACAAATTGTGGAAATTTTTGTCGTCACAACTGCACTCTAATGTCACTCCAGAAGAGCAATAGAGATTATTTATTTCGTTTTACAAATTGGAAACTCATTCCGAAAAGGTCAGCTACATTCTGAGGACATCAGATCCTTTCCAGAAAAAAAGAAATCCAACAGAAAATATTCTAAACCTTCGAAAGAAGAATACATTCGTTTACAAGTTTTATGTTTCAAATGAAGAAATTATTGTGTGTAAGAAGTTCTACCTCAACACACTTTCTATAAGCCAGATGATAAATAATACACATTTACACAAAGATAAAATAACAGGAACACCAAAATTGGACGATCGAGGTAGTAAAACTAAGGATAAAATACCAAAAGGCAGTGAGGGCACACATTAAATCTTTCCCTAAAACAGAGAGTCACTATTGTAGACCTAGTACTACTAAGGAGTGCCTCGCCTCCAACTTAAATATCACGAAAACGTACGACATTTACAAGGAATGTTGTGTAAACGAAAGATGTCAATTTGTAAAATTATCTATATTTTTAATGAAGAATTTAATTTGGATTTCTTTCAGCCAAAAGCGGACAGATGCGAATACAGAATTAATGAGTTGGAAAATAATATTTCTAATGATTTAAAATTAAAATAAACTGAAAACGTAGGTAACAAGGAAAACAGGAGAAAGGAAAGAGAGGAAGATCAGAAGATTAAAGATGAACATACAATTGTAGTGCCCTTTCATTTAGAAAATGTGATAGGAATTCCGAGAGCAAACAAGTATTTTCTTCTAAAGGAGAAAATTAAATTTATTTAACATGACAGTTCATGTTTTCCCAACCAAACATGTATATTGCGCAATTTGGACAGAAATTGACACAGGCCATTCTGGAAATGACATTGCAAATGCCGTTTCGCAAATTTTGGAAAAAATAATTCAAACCTCACCTAAGGTAAAATATATTATAATGTGGAGCGACAGCTGTGTACCCCAAAACAATACTCAGATGATGTCTCTGGCAATGAAGAACTTTCTAAAAAAACACCCACAAATCGATGACATAGTTTTGAAAAACTCTACTGCTGGTCACTTGTGTATTCAGGAAGAACACAATGTTCATTATCAGATAGAGAAAGCTCTGAGAGCTAGTGAATTCTGGTCACCGATTTCTTTCATGCGGATACATTTGGCAGTAAATAGAAAAAAGCCACTTAATATTATTCAGATGAAAACAATGCATTTCAAGGATTTCCATCAAAGCAGCAAACATCTTCATTTTAATAAATACCTTTCTCCCAAGTTTCGCAATTAAAATTCACTCAAAGACTAGCTGAAGTAGAGTATAAAATTAAACATTCTGATTCACAATTTTCCACCGTAAATGTGCGACCTTACATTTCTACAAGATGGGTGGCGAAAAGTTCTTCTTCCATCTATCCGCCTGTGCAAAGTACGAGGCGAATGAGACATTTTTAAATAAGCAAAAGGTAGCCGATTTAGCATACATGTTGAAGTGGATGCCAAGTCTGGATCAAACCTACTTCATAGAATTGCTTAAAAAACAAAAATAATATTATGGCAACGCGACATTTTACTTTTAATATGTTTGTAATATATCATTTCATATTTAAGTGTAATTCAGTAATTTATAATAGGTTCCTTTTTTCCACTTCTAGTTGGCTAAGTCTAAGTAATGACATGAAATTAAAATTGAGTACTCTAAATAAGATTTTTACTAAAATGTAAGCACATTTCTTTGAATTCTTTAAAATTTAATAAATTATACAGTTACATGTATATTTGCAATTATTTAAGTAATATACCAGTCAAATTTTCCTACCAACAAAGATAGAACCTTTTTGCTCGAACTTGAAAATGCATATTGAGAGTAAAAAGGTTCTATCTGTAAAAATAGGGTCTTGGTTTCTACCAAAGTTACAATGCTTTTAGAATAATTAGCAGTTTTCAGTTTTGTGCTTGGATGTCAAGTACACTTACAAAGTTTCAATACATTTAATAAAATAGTTTTTGTTTTAGAGAGGGACAAAACTTTGAAATGCTCTCCTGTAAAATTTACTGCGGTGCAGATAGAACCTTTTTACTTTAGGGTCGCGAAATATCAAACAGTGCTTTAAAATAATATTCTTACATATCAGATTAATCATAGAGGGTTAGAGATCTGTCAATGTATGTTTTCTCAGCTGCTGAAAGCTCCGCACTCTCTGGTTTCAACTGCATTCTGATTGGTCTGCAATGTATAGTAAACGATGGGCATGGGTTTTGCCAAAGTACCGTTTCTTTGTCTTCGGAATAATTTCTTGTTAGCAACTGCAGTGGGACGATAGATGACAGAAAGATACTGGAACCAGAGATATATGCTTCACTGACACTGTCTTTATATATAGGAAAGCACAATGATTTCTGAAGCCATCTTTCATTTATATTAATTAATCTATCGTACATTCTGTTCGGACCATTTCTGCTTATATTGGGAACTAAATGATTGTATTCATTTTGAGAGGTTTTGAGACAATTAATTATTACTCTAATGTGTTCTTTCAAGAAACAAACCTATTTTGAATATTCTTGTACCCTGTTCCCTTCATAAGACTAAGTTCATTCTAGATATGTCTAACGTCGCTTCCGGAGGTACTGAAAAAGAAGAGCGCACGAACTTAGAAAAAAATATTTTTTTTCGAAAGGGGCAAAAACGGGCAAAATTTCTCATTAAATACTTCAAGTAGAATGTATGCTCAATTTAATGCAACAAAAATTTTTGCTTGGACGCATTTGGAAGGTAACTAAATCTTTATCAATTCATGGATTTCTTGAAATTTTGCCAAAGGTTGACAAATATATTTTTGTAAGCGAACAGGCACTAAATATTCGCAATATTATGACAATATACTTTTACATAGCTATAGATGTATCAGTCATGTTAATTTAGTTCCAAAATTCCTTCGCGTTTACATTATACAAACTCAAAAACACTAGCATACATCCAGCGCGTCCTGCGTAAGCTTACCGACTGACCAGATTTGCCGATGCAAAACTCGTATCAAAACACGCCAGGGAACAAGTTGGTGCATGTTTGAGATAGAGTACGCCTTCCTGTACGCAGCAACAATCAGTAAACATGAATCGGTCGACTTTTGATTTTTGAATTTTTCTCATGTTTTACCGTCTCCTGCCCCACTGTGCGACGTACTGATCGCAAGGTACAGCAACATCCAAAAGTAGACACGATTTTTTCTCCAAATCCCGGATAACTATATCCGGCTTGTTTGCCGCTATCCTGCGATTAGTTTGAATTTGTTGGTCATACAATGTTGTACACAATCCAACTGACGTCACCGGCTTTGGTGAGTGTTCGTACCACTTGAGGCATGTGTTTGGAATTTCGAGGGCGGTACAGATCTACCAGTGGAGGTAACAACATACCCAGTCAAGTCTTTTCAAGTATTCGGCCTTTTCTAGGATTGGACAAGCTGAGACAATATGATCAATGGTTTCTACTTGCTCCTGGCATATCATTTGTCATCTTGGGAAATTTTGAGAACCGCTTTATCATTATGTCGTGTTCTCAACGCCTGATCTTGAGCAGCTATTAGAACTGCTTCCAATTCTGGCTTCATTGTTCCCCTTTTAAGCCACATAAATGATTGATCTTTATTTATCTACATCTTGTTCATTCTTTTTAGATATTGTCCAAGGAGTGATTTGTCTGTCCACGAGTTCTTCAACATTTTTTTTGTTTAACATATTTCATGTTTAGTAGCATCAGAACTTCAGTGACTGTGTTATTCGATGTGTCTTGCATAGTGTTCTTTGCAATGCTTCTTGCTACACTAACAATGCCTCTGTTTCCCATTCTTTGGTCAGATTTCATGACCTGCCTCATACTTTCCCAGCATACTTATTATTATTAATTAATAATTTTCGGCTTGACCCAGAAAGAATAAAAGAGTTGATGTTCTCAGACATTTTGAAATAATTCCCAAAATATATATTGTAAGAAAATAACAATCATAACTCGAGGTTACAGTAACTGATGTAACTTTAACTTATGTAATAGAGAAAATAATAATTTTTGATGTAATAAAACTATGAATATCTACAACAGCGAAATCTTCACTTTTCACATTATGTTTAGAAGAGAGTACATAAAAGAAAAGGTTAGTAAGAGTAACTTACATGTTCCAGAGTGGAATGGAATTGGTATTTTCGACACATCGTATAAATACCATTTATATGTGACTCTTGAGTTCAAATGAATGCAATTCTGCTTTATTTTCCCTCGAAATGTATGTCTGTCTCTTCGTCGAATCAGCATCATATCATTTGTAGACCTAGAGCTAAATGGATTTTTAATGTCGCTTGGGCATATCACCAATGTTGCATTCGAGCACACCACAAAACCCAAGGCCGGATTAAGGTTGACGTAGGCCGTAGGCATAACTTTTTCGTAGGTCTCAGAAAAAAATATAGGACCGAATTAAACTGTGATTATTAGACTTTTTTGGAATTTAAAAAAATCTGTACTTAAGAGAAATGCAGATAACACAAGTTATTCGAAATTTAAGACGCCTTACGAGTCAAAGATTTCTCCTATTTTAATTTTTTTTTTCGCGCTCTTTTGAAAACTTTCGTTTGTGATGTCTTATTGTGTAGATTGTAATGCATAAATTATTGAAGTTGCTTTTTAAGATAAAAAATCGAAAATAATGTATATATATGATTTATTTATTTTATCCCTGAAATAAATATTGAAAAATTGTCAGGAGGCCCTATCGTAGGCTTCTCATGTATGTAGGCCCTAGGCACTGTGCCTAACTGGTTAATCCGGCCCTGACAAAACCGATTCTCAAGTCGAGAATTCGTCTGAAAACATTTCATTCGAACGCCAAAAACGATTGTCAAGTCGACAATTTTCTGAACCAATTTCTAGAATAACTTTTTAACATTAAAATACTATTCAGAAAAGTTAGAACAAAATTTTGTAAAAATTTGAATAAACGCGTTGTTTACTTTTCATAGATGTAGTACGTATACTTGATATATTATGTTTGATAAAAAACATTTTCTTGATTTTTCGAACCCCTATGAATTTTATCTAAATGAGTCTTTCGCATTGTCATAAAAGGGGTTAAATTAAATTATTTTTTTATGAGAAGATGTTACACAAAAGTATTGAATCCGTTTTCAAGATAATGTCGTTTGAGTGTTTTTGGTGATGTGCCATTTGTTATAATTACGAGTGCAGATAAATGATTACACAAACAGAAATTGATTGGAATTTGTTGCTGTTTAATACATGAACTTACTGCACAAGCACCGTACAAGCAGTTAGCTTAACACCTTAAGAACAACTTAATACATAAGAATTGAAATACGTCTAAAGCTTATCAATCTTACATAATCAAAATATTCAAATTATTGCACAATTATCTATTACAATTACTTAATATTATCTCAATCGGACACCCCCATCTAATTTAAACATGGTTTACACACACCTGTGAAATAATTGTATTGTTTCAAAATCAGTACATGTTGCTTCATCACGCCAGCCACTAACTCATTAATTCCGACATAAAACAATACAAACGGAATAATCGCGTTTACCGTGAACATTGAAGGACAACTATAATTGAGAATGTGAATGAGGAACGACACACAACGGACGACACGAACGTCAATGTTTGGCGAGGGTTTTTTGTGATTAGTGAATTGAGGGAAGACTAACATTCCTAAAGTCACTAACGGCTTCGACAATTTTGCAATGAGTTATGGTTTCCCTAATGACTGTCTCGGTTAAGCGACATATTTGTAATGTTTTTTGTAATTTGTATGTAGACAGTAAACACAGTTCTTTACCAAATATTTTTATTTTTATTTATTTACGTCAAAAACGTGTGTGACGAGCTATGGGGAGAAGTGAAATTAGTGCACCTTTTCATAATTCTGTGATCTCTATCCTAAACCATATTCTAGTCGAATTTTGAATACAGAAAAAAGAGCGATTTTTTTTTCAAGTTTTGTTGACAAAAATATTCGCTCCTGTATAATATATTTTCAAAGGTAAATTAGCTGTAAATTTGTGCCCTTAACCCTTATCATGTTCTTCATGAAAGAATAATACTTTTTGCCGCGACAATATGGAAAACAATAATTTCAATAACTATATTTCCCACTGAAATTCAGAAGACGTTCACAAATAATGAAGTTACATTTATGTCCAGAAGCAAAACAAGGGACCATCTCAGCATTTGCTCAAGGATCAGGGAAACTGGACGAAAAACCTGATCGAGATGGGGGCCATCAACCCCGAAGCTGTGGTACAGTACTTGTTACAGGTTCTTTAGAATTATACAGTCCAAATGGTAAATAATTACATTAACTATCATTGTTAAAATTAATGTGGCTTTCCGTTTGATGCTCGGTATAGCCTCGAATTGTATAGAAACAGTTATGCAGCAGAAAATATTTTACTTGGGACTTGAACTTTTCTATCGAATTTAATCGTTTAATGCCTTCTGGCAAAGTGTTGTAGAGTAATGTACATGAATTGTATGTGAATTTTTTGTAGTATTTTTACTCGATCCCTGTCAAATAACCTATAGATTGTGAGGTTTCGTACCAGAGGTAATCTCAGACCTCAATGACCACGGGTACTCAGAAGCCTATATGCAAAATAAGACTTGTAAAGGTGTAAAATGTTCCTGTTTTTGTGCAGAACATGCAAGTACGCGTGATGTAAGTACGACAGAGCAGCAGCTCTCACGGCACCCTCCTCCGACGCAGAAACACCTCATTTTATTCTCCAGCTGGGCCAAAAAATGGCACATTCAAATAAATCCAACTGAAAGCCAGGCAAAAATATTCACCCTCCGCAGACCAGACGTCCCCCCAAATCTCACATACCAAAATCAAAACATCACCTGGCTTCCTCACAACAAAACAGTCAAATATCTTGCAGATCTGTTCGATAAAAGACTTACATGGCAGCAAAACATTACTCACCGAATAGCTCTAGCGACTAGTAAGAGTCCACCAATTATATCCAATTCTCAAAAAACCATCCCCCCTACAATTACATGCGGCTACTCACCTCTATAAAATATTGATACGATCCATACTTTCCTATGCTTCCCCAGTCTGGGTTGCCGCTGCTAAAACAAACATCCACAAAATGCAAATTTATCAAAATTGATTCCTACGGACCATCACTAAAGCTCCCTGGTACATTCCAAATTCACAGTTACATATTGAACTTGGCATTACACCCATCCCCGTCCACTTCTCCCTCTTAGCCGCAAAATTCTATCCCAAAATATTAAAGATCCCTTCCGACATTCACTTTCATTTAGGTCAGCAGAATCCTCATCCCAAAAGATTAAAAAGAAACCTACCAAGATAATTTTTCGATCCCCCATAGACAAGAACTGATGAGTATTTTCTCATGACTATTTCACTCATGTCTGTCCGCATCGTAAGTAGCCAATGGTAAGCAAGGATATATTCAAATTAAACCAATCCCAGATGTTTATCGTCATCAGCTTGTTTACCTTTTTTTATCGCAGTAAAACATTTGTTTACCTTTTTAAGATAACGATAGCAATTGTTTCACCTCCAAAATAGCTCTTGTGCATCAATATAATATTAAAATGTGTGGTTTTGGTAATGTTTAAAACTCTGAAATAGAATCTATTATTAAAGATTCAGTGCCGAAAACAGCAAAAGGAACAGAAAAAGTGTGTAAAAGAAATTTCAAGAATTTTGTCAAGACAGAAAATACAAATGGACAGCACAAACTACAAATGAAGAAATTACACGTTTTAGGCAATTAATATACGAAGATTAGATTGTGAAGAGTACAAAGAGTATGCCATCAAAACTATATGGAACGTTACGACGAAAATTATTCAGGAAAATATTTTAATGAGTACACACGTGTGTTCAATCCATTCGAAATTGACGAATTCCGCTGCTAATTCATCTTGTACATTTTCCATTTCAAATACTTCTATGGAAGACCAAGACTTGGAAACCAACTTCCTACAATTTTAATGATTGTGCTTTTAATAAATGTTCTTGTCAGTAGCCTTGTTATAATTGTTTTCCGAAAGTTTTATTACCATAAAATTGAAACATATTTGAAATCATTTTCTGCATTAAACTGTTATTCAAATGTTACTTGATTATAAGTTATTCCAGGAGGCAGTGATAAGTCGGAACTGAATGAAAGGTTTTCATCTTTCGGTTGTAATTTTGAGTAATATTTCCCTTTTTTGTAATTCCTGTGATTTAAATTATCCTTTCAGATCATGTAATGTGTTTATTCGTGAAATAGTCACACTAAATATCACTCGAAGTGCTGTGCTAGCCGGTAAATTCACTCCTCGCTACGCGAGTCGTGAATTTACCGGCTAGCACAGCACTTCTCGTGATATTACTTATGATAAATCATTGAAGCACGATATTGTATAATATCTAAAACTATAATATTATCCATGTATATATCCACTACTAATATATTTATCTAATACGGCTGCAGAGCTAGAATAAAAAAACGCAGAAACAATCGTGACCTCAACAAATGCAAAGTAGTGACAGAGAAATTTCAACAACTAATAACAATGGAGATGCAAGTACCGAAGAATGGCAAACGAACGTACGCAAGCGAAGACGAAGCGATGGTAGTCATTCAAATAATAACATAACGATATTAAACGAAAGTGTGATTCCTCTGCATAATAAATTCACCCCACTAGCGAATGAAACTCAAAGTACATCTCACAAGAAAACAGCAAGAGATGAAACAAATCTTTCGGTCCCACCTATATTTATAACCGGCATAACATGTACCAAAATTGATTGACATTCTCAAGCAACAAGTAAAACGTTAAGACTTTATTTACAAAATGTACAATAATGAAATCAAAGCAATGCCAAAAACTGGAGAAGCGTAATTAAATTACTCGGGGAAAAAAACAAAAGCATATCATACTTTCCAACTTATACAAGATAGATCTTTTAGTCGTACTACGATAGTTATATCCAACAATTGATAAAAAGAAGTAGCAGAATTAAAAAACCTAGGACAAAAACTTAAAATCCTTGTACCTGCAAGTCTTTGTCTTTAATGAAAAGATTGGCGTCTTTTCGTTTTCAAATACCATGTCTACTTTATACATTCCTTTATGTCTGACATCGAAGTTCTTGCATTTTTTCAAGAGAAAATTTCCAGCTTTGTGAGTATTGAGAACTTTGCTGTCTGGTTTTGATTTTTTTAACCAAACCTCAAAAGGTCCATGGTTATTATAATTGAAAGATACGTGTTTTCGAGAAATCAGAAGAAACTGCATAGACTGCGAAATTAGATGTTTTGGAGGTCTTGTTAGGGAGATCATCACCGTTGTCATTAATATAGTCTTCTCATTCTCTCGTTGGTTTGGGTCGAATGGACTTCACGAACGATCCACCCATGTCTTCGTCCTCCATTATTTTATTTCGCCGTCCGCACAAACGGAAGTAATTTGTTGATGACAGTAGCACCTGACGGTCTAGATGTTGTACACTTAGTAAATAAAAAGGTTTGTTACGCTGTCAAATGAAAATAAAATTGTTACGTTTCGGAATTAGAACTTCCCAGAGTGAAGAGAAGGAAGGTCACCATTTGCATTCACAGCTTGACCACCTTAGCTTCAATAATCCGTAAAAAATATTCCGTCAAAAAGTTATATTCATGTTACTCGCCGCGGTCACCTCCAAATGCCCATTCGCAGTCTGTATTCTACCGCACCGGTGTTGCGTCACGCGGCTACGCTCAGCAACAGTGATGTCTAGATGAAGCAAATATTGAATGGAAATTGAATTAAAATGAAGAACAATTTTGTTCTGCAGCACCATGTAGTGGAGTTACAACAGAATTAACAGCACATAAACCTTATGGGTGAAAAAACACGTAGAAGTGCCAACTTTCATGGAGATTGGTCACACGGTGTCGGATTTATGTATGTATTATATAAAGCAACATCCGTTTTTATATATAGAGAGATATAATACCAGAATTTCAATACGGATTTCGGGAAGGTCATTCAACGATAGATCAGACACACCAAATAGTAATCACAATATCTTAAAGCCTTGAAGAAAATATTGTTCTGCCGCTTTCTTGGATATACAGCAAGCATTTGATAGGGTCTGGCACGAAGGTCTGTATTTCAAAATCAAACAATTACTCCACATTCATTCTATCCAGTGGCGGTGGGCGAGTTAAATTTAAGGGTGTTGCTTCAGCAATGGTCATGAGGGGGGTCTTTCTCTCCAGTATTTCCCGATTAATGTACACAATTATTGAATAACAGACAATTATTATTTAAATTGTTTAAGAACATTTCACCTCAAATTTGAAATATATTTTAAAATATTTGGATTTCTGATGAATAATTGTAAATGAATGTAAAAGCTAAAAACTACTGTAAAGAAGGAATGACACGAAAAATTCTCCTTTCCATTCCAAGAAACAGATTATAAAATTTTCTCGGACGCGCCCCCCACGTGTGACAACGCGCCGTGAGAGCGAGGTCGCGCAGCCGCTCCGAAATCGAGCTGAAGTCAGCGCAATATCCGTTGCCGGCGACAGGTCGGCCAACGCAGCATGTCCAGCGTATCGCACTCCTTTGCATTCCTTTCAATCACGAAGTCTACAAGGAGGAGACTCAACTCCGGTGTTGGAGGCATGGTGGGGGTATGTACGAAAAACGTCGGCAGCCATTTGAAAAATAATACAAAAAAAACGAGCTCCTTCGCCTTCAACGACATCACGCGGCGAAAGAAGGAACTTATCTCGGCTTTTCTCGGCCACTAATCGTCAAAATTCGTTTGGTCCAAGTGGGTCAGTTGGCGCCGATTACCAGGCGGTGTGTTCGGATGTGCTTAACCGAAGACAATAAGTTGAAAAGGAAGTAGTAAGTAGTAAATAATTTTGTAGAAAAAATGTTTGAATTAAATTTTGTATACGATGCTTTGCTGCCATTGGCTGTTTTGAAAGCCTTCGTAGTTCTTTCAATTGCCACGTGAGGTCGCTGAAGGCGAAGGGGCCCGTTTTTTTTGTATTATTTTTCAAGTAGCTGCCGACGTTTTTCGTACATACCCCCACCACCGGAGTTGAGTCTCCTCCTTGTAGACTTTGTGCTTTCAATATACACGACTGATATGTGGACTTTGGCCAACTGCTTTTCTGCGGTCAAGGCGCACGCTGTCTACTATGCTACAGCAGTGACCTGACCAGCTTGTGAAAAAACAATTAATACCATTTATAACACTAATAATCAATCTTCAAAATAAAGCTTAATTTCTTGCTTATTGCTATATATTAATTTTGACCTTTCGCTTCTATTCGTAGCCTCAATGTTACAAGTTTCATTAGGCAACAATCAGAACGAAACATTTATCATTAATTTGATGAATCTACCCAGGAATGTGGAAATTATAAACGTGCCTTGTTTACTTGAATTGAAAATCCAATCGCCGATGCACAAATTTCTCCATCACTAATTCATTGAAGTTACTGGTTTCATCGATAAGTTGCTTCTCTATTGACAGCATTGTTAGGGCGCACAATCGCTCGGTTGTCATTGTATTTCTAAGAAATGTTTTTATCCGCTTCATTGTCGAAAATGATCGTTCAGCTTAAGGCTAAATGTACCGACACTAGTTCAATTTGTCGCCACCACGTGGCAGCACCAAGTTTAGTGAATTTTACTTTACCGATTACGTCTGAACAAATGGTCCGATTTTCGTAAACGGCATTTGACTCCTGTTTATAATAGAATTTACGCTACGAAGCCCTTTTTCCAAAAAAACTAGCAGAAACTCGATTTTTAAAATTTTTCTCGTACTTCCGGGAACAATTTCAAAAATGTGGGCTTATAGCGCGATGGCGACACGCTTCCAGAATCCAACGCCGTGTCAAACATGCAAATCGGATAAATAGGAGCGACGGTAAGTGAAATTTCGAAAAACACCTCACCCCACTCCCCCTTCCCCTTCCACGCCGCCGGAACATTGTTGGCCGGCGGCGCGGTCACGCCGGCACGGGCGAGTCGGGCGGCGGCCGCCGCGGCGCGGCGCCGGGCAAGAAGGCTGAACTTTCGGGGGCAGCAAGCCAGACACCCCGTCACTTCGTTGATGCTTCCGTCACTTCGCATCTCAAGATATTTTTCCCCACATATGAAACTAGTGATGCTGTAATAGGGGTAAACGGTCTCGTATCATCTTTAATAGTAGTATAAAACTATTACCTTATTCACATATTCCATCTTCCTTCGAATACCATCATAAGAATGTCTGAGGTATCACTCAAAACACCGATCCCGCTTTGGTGCTGATTTCAAAAAGAAAAAATCGAACTAATTGCGTAAATATCACCCATATTCCATCTCCTCACATCGTATTTTAGATATATTGTACTTCTAAGATCTTCCATTACCATTTCACTACCGGAAAAAACAAGCGGAGATAACGCAAGAGCTCTTTTATCCTACGATTCGATTTATCATTTCAAAACGGCGTTTGTCACCTTGATAGAATTCACCTGGTTAATCCTTTTCCCAGAAAAATAGCCGAATCGAATTTTTAAAATGTTTTTATACTTGCGGACATATTTGAAAAAGTGGTAAAATAGCGCGCTGGCGAGATGCACCCTGAATCTAACGCCATATCATACACTGAAATCGGATAAATAGACTTCTCTAGTCATGTAAAAAAATGATCTTCAGTAACGTCAAAATTCTGTTTCGCGGTACTGCTTGTCGATCTCATGGCTAAAGTCCGGGTCTAATGTAATTAAATATGTTTTGTCTACTGTTCTCATTTTGTATTTAGGCGAACTGTTGCAATCCTAACAAAATATTTAAATTTTTCGTTACAAATTTTGTACTTTATTACGTATTTTACATATTTTGCTGATCATTTAATATTTGCTTAACAGTATATTTATTATTTGCTAATTATTAAGGTATTTTCACAAATTACCAAATTTTCTTGAAATTATTTCCGGAAATATATTTAATTAATTTTGAAAAATAGTTTTTATTTAAATGTGTTTATATTTTTGCAATGAGCATATTTTGTCTAATACTAATTCAGAATTGCTGACATTCCTATGTGCTGCACGTAAAAATTTCGAACAGAGTGCTTCAAAGATTCTCTGTTCGTGTCTGCGTTTTCTACGTGCATCTCTTTGTTTTCATTGCTGATAGAAAGAAATTTAAAAAAAACAGTAGGCAGAAAAAGTAGTTACTTTTAAATTCGATATAATTAATATTTTATTAATGGAATTTCAAATTGTGAACATTTATTTTACTTTAACTCTCTTCTCAATCTTCATACGAAGAGAAAGTTATATCGTGCGCAGGAAAACTCTCAAAGCCGAGTCCTGATAATGAAAATGTGGATAAATCGTGTTGTTGTATAGTAAATTACTTCCTGTAACTCGTGGTGTAGCCAGAATCCATGTTTTGTGGGTCCTTAATACCGAAAAATTGATTGACGGAAAAACGTCCGTTAGTGTCTCTGGTGTATGTGAACAACACTAGCGTTTACACTGCGTACACATTTTTCCAAACTGGAAAAAACAACAACAAAAAACAGCTGTCGATCTACTGTCATTCGAAGCTCTGCAATTTTCAAAAACGTGCATTACTTTTTGGAGATACATTACACGACCCCCCCGGATATTTTAAAAATTTGCTCAAATATGGCTCCAAATTTTTTCTTTATATTTCTCGTAAAAATTGAATAAAATACACATGGCTTAGGTCCGATTTCACTGATAACTGAATTTTCGAAAATTGCAAAAGATTGAATTTTTTCGGCGTTTCCTACAACTACAATATTGACGATAGAGACTTTTCCTTTCTAAGAAATTTGTTGTACATAATTAGTTCTTTCATTAAGATCATGAATTTTTTTAAAACAATTTTTGTAGTTATGGCGCAATCTTGTGTGGAATATATGCAACTTTAAAAGATAACAAAGCAAGATTTTTTCAAAATCGGCTCCATTTTTTCCCTTTAAACTATTGGTAGGGATATTGCGAAATGTACTTTAAGAGATGACATAAACGCTATTTTGCTCTATTCTTTTGTTTTTGTGAAAATAATAATAATAATACTTTATTGCACAAAAAAGGACAACCGCGAGTCTCAGTAATTAAATTACTGCTTTTCAGACTAACCACAAGAAAAATACAGATCATAAACATAAAATCAAAAGAGAATAAGAATAAGTTGAAAAAAAGCATAAATGTAAGTACATGAGGATTAGAAATTGAAAAGGTTACATAAGTAAAATATAATTGTAAGTGTATAGCAGATAATATTGAGGCAATATAACATAACAGGAAACACTGAAGTAATGCTAAACATATACATCAAGAAGGTTACAGAAAATTTAACACAATACATCAAGAAACATTGAAGAAAGATTAAAAATTAAGTTTAATAAATTTACAAAGTTTTTCACAGAATGATTTGTAGGGAAGGGTTTTAAGCTCATGAGGGATTAAATTGTAGAAGTGTGGACCAAGATAGCTTAAGGATGCCTCGAATTTGGTAGTACGATGAACGGGAATAACAAGTAGGAAATTGGCAAATCGGGTAGTACGTGAAGCAGACTCATTTGATTGTGAAAAAAGTTTAAGCCGATCCCGAAGATAACTGGGAGAATTAGAGGAGAGCACAGAGTGTACCAGTAAACATAAATAACACAATGAAATAACACAAATGAAACTTTTTCAATAGCCTGTCACGTCGTTTATATTTACATTATCGGCGATTTGTTCACATTATTAGATTTATGAGCACACGTACTTTAAATTATATCATTTAAAGTTTTTCGAAAACTAAAAATTTTTTTTGGAAATGAACTCGAAATTTCGCATTTTCAGAAACGCTCAAACGCCAATTTTTTCTCAAAAGGTTCCAAATTTTTTGTTCAAAGTTTTTGTACGTATAGTGCGAAATGCACTGTCTAAGGAAACAAAAAAGTTTTGTTGTATTATTTTGTTGTTTTTCTTCAAAATTTACACAAATGTATTTTTTAAATATTTCGCATGCCTTGTATGCACATTTGCAGCGATTTGTAAACATTATTGCATTTGTGAATGGAAGAGCTTAAAATATCTTAAAATAAATTTTTAAAAAACTCTCAAGATTCCTGTGAAAAAGGGCTTCATATTTCACATTGCCCACAGACGCTTAAACACCCTTTTCTTAAAAACGGTATCAAGTTTATGAATGAAAATTGTCGTAAAGGACAAGGTTTCAGTCTTCTTTAATATTCTAAAAGCAATATTTTGAATCTACCATTAGGAAACCGAAAAATTGAAAAAACCTAAAAAATAAGTTGGGTGTATTAAATGGCAGGTGGCAAGATGGGGCAAGGCCATAAATCTAGCCCATGCCAACAAAATAGTAAATTTTACTACGACAAAGTCCGAATAGCTGGCTGAGACTATAGGAAATTGAAAACTAATACGGGAAAGTCTGTGCCATTCTGTAGCACCACCAGTTACTTTCTCGTGTTAGTTACTCAAAGTTATGTAATGCTGCGGAAAATCTATTTCGAGATATTAACGGAAGTACTCGTTTTGGGGTCCCCTGGATACCGAAAGGGTGTATGTGTGTTTTGACTTTTTAACGTCCGTTCGTCCGTCCATCTGTCTGTGTCTGCCTGTCTGGGCGTATGTGAACACCACTAGCGCCTAAACTATGTGTAGAATTTTTGCCCAACTGAATAAGCCCCTGTCGATCTGGTCTGAGTCGAAGTTCTGCGATTTTTAAAAACATTCATTAATTTTTGGAGATACTTTTTATTAAGCCCCAGGGACATTTTCAACATTTTCTCAAAAATGTCAACCAGGATAGGTGGCTCAGTGCATCAACTGATGTCACTGCAATGCCTCTGACCGAGAGGTGCTAGGTTCGAGTCCCAACGGTGGCAGGATTTTTCAACACTAGCTTGTCAGTTAGATGTAGAATTCAACCGATGTCTGGAGGAAAATTCAACCGATGTCTGGAGGAAAATTCTAGCGACCGGCTGCTCTGATTGGAAGTTTTCCGTAGTTTCTCCGATCAACAGCAAACGAATGCCGGAGAAATACCCTAACAAACGGACCTCGCGCGATATTTCCTTCCTCTTCCTTGTCCTATCTTCACACACACACACACTAACTTGCACAACACTACCATATATGCTGGGAGACCAGTGGGAGGATTGGAACTTGTCCCGGCTGTGGGCCGTGCACTGCTGGTGGGAGATACCTTGTTAAGAAAGAACCCGGCAAGCCGACAGGTAAATCGGTCGGTGATTTAGAGCTTGTCCCGGCTGGGGTGGTGCCCCGCTGGTGGCAGATACCTGGTTGGGAAGCCCCGCTAGTGGACGGAAGGTCAGCGCCGGATCTCGCCATCGGCATAGCGGGCAACATCTCTTCCACCTCACGATGAAATAAACATGCATTGCACTTACGGGACTAATGACCAAAGCAGTTGACGCGCCCAAAATCACTAACAATCAATCAAAAATTACTCCAAATACTTTCCTTAAATTAATTGTAAGAATAAAGTAAAATACACTCAAGGTGGCATAGCTCTTATTTTCATTGCTGACTGATTTTGGGAAAATTTGCAAAAGTTCGAATTTTTTTTTCGGCGTCTTCCTACAACTACAAAATTGAAGATAGAGATTTTCCCTTAAAATTATATTTGTTCTCCATACTTAGTTCTTTCAATAAGGTCATGCACATTTTTTTGAAATTTTTAGTAGTTTTCGCGCAATATTGAGGGTAATTTGTGCAATTTTTAAAAATTACAAGAACAAGATTTTCTCAAAATCGACTTCAACTTTTTCCTTAAACTTTTGGAAAGGATAGTACCTAATGTACTCTGAGATGACATAAACGCCATATTGCTCTATTCCTTTGTTTTTTCAAAACTTACAAAAATGTAATTCTTTGACTAGCCTTTCATTTAGTAAATATTTTCTTTAACGGCGATTTGTTCATATTAGGGAACTTTTGCCACCTCGAACGTTAAGTACTATCGATCTTTTGCGCATGCGTAGATGCACCAAAGTGATGCGAAACTTGCACTGCGAATGAGCAGAAGATCGAGTAGTACGTAACGTTCGAGGGTGCAAAAACTCCCTATTACATTTACGAGTACATGTGCTTTACATTATGTCTTAAAAGTTCCTCGGACAACTCAGATGTTTTCTGTGAAAATGAACTGAAACTTCCGAATTTGCACAAATGTTCAAACGCCATTTTCTCAAATTGCTTCTTCAAACTTTTCGTACGAATGCTATTTGCATTCTTTAAGTTAACATAAAATTAATTTGGCAGTATTTTTTTGATTTTTCAACAAATAAATAAATGTAATTTTTAAGTGTCTCTCACGCCATTAATATTCGACATTTCCAGAAATTTTATACATTATTACATTTGTGAGTAGAAGTGCTTTAAATGTCACCAAATGAAGTTGTTCGAAAACTCGAAAGATTCTGTGAAAATTCCGAAGCTTCCATTTTCCGCATTTACAGTAACGCTTAAACGCCATTTTCTTAAGAGCGGCTTCCAAATTTATCAATGAAATTCCTATATAGGACGAAGTTTTTACTCTTCTTTATATCCTAAAAGTAATATTCGTATCCACCATTAAGAAGCTGAAAAATGAGAAAAGTTCAAAAATGTATTTTGGGCGGCGATAGATGTCAGCAAGATGTCAGAAGATGGGGAAAGATGTAAAACTGGCACAGACAAAGATATTAGATACTATGAGAAAAGTATGTGCAATTTGTCCTAAAGTACGAAAACGTTTTAAAATTCGATTCGGTTATTTTACTGGAAAAAGGATTAACCAGGTGAATTCTATCAAGGTGACAAACGCCGTTTTGAAATGATAAATCGAATCGTAGGATAAAAGAGCTCTTGCGTTATCTCCGCTTGTTTTTTCCGGTAGTGAAATGGTAATGGAAGATCTTAGAAGTACAATATATCTAAATACGATGTGAGGAGATGGAATATGGGTGATATTTACGCAATTAGTTCGATTTTTTCTTTTGAAATCAGCACCAAAGCGGGATCGGTGTTTTGAGTGATACCTCAGACATTCTTATGATGGTATTCGAAGGAAGATGGAATATGTGAATAAGGTAATAGTTTTATACTACTATTAAAAGATGATACGAGACCGTTTACCCCTATTACAGCATCACTAGTTCATATGTGGGGAAAAATATCTTGAGATGCGAAGTGACGGAAGCATCAACGAAGTGACGGGGTGTCTGGCTTGCTGCCCCCGAAAGTTCAGCCTTCTTGCCCGTCGCCGCGCCGCGGCGGCCGCCGCCCGGCTCGCCCGTGCCGGCGTGACCGCGCCGCCGGCCAACAATGTCCCGGCGGCGTGGAAGGGGAAGGGGGAGTGGGGTGAGGTGTTTTTCGAAATTTTCACTTACCGTCGCTCCTATTTATCCGATTTGCATGTTTGACACGGCGTTGGATTCTGGAAGCGTGTCGCCATCGCGCTATAAGCCCACATTTTTGAAATTGTTTCCGGAAGTACGAGAAAAATTTTAAAAATCGAGTTTCTGCTAGTTTTTTTGGAAAAAGGGCTTCGTAGCGTAAATTCTATTATAAACAGGAGTCAAATGTCGTTTACAGATCGAAAATCGGACCATTTGTTCAGACGTTATCGGTAAAGTAAATTCCTGCTGATGGTGCTGCGATCTATTGAATTTTCCTACAAGTTTTTTTCGGTACATTTAGCCTTAAATGTCGAATAAATTTGGGACTGAACGTCGACAAAACTCTCGTTTTACTTATTTCACAGTTGTTTCAATTCAGAACAGGCTGATCCGGACCAAGTGATTCAAACGTGATCATTTTATTGTGATTTCAAGAATTCATCGTAGCTAACTTTTTTCCAATAAGATTAACAATTTTGTTCATTTTTAGAAGAAATAATTGAACACCATGATGCACAAGACACCTAACTTTATAAAGATGAGGCGCCTAAGATGCCCACAGCAAGTATCTTCGAAACTGAGGAATTGGGATGAGGTTTACGCCAAGTTATTGCAAGTATGGGGGAAATAACATATTCAATTTTCTTGTTTGTGAGTTTTGTAATTTGGAGACATCGACACAACTTCGATTTTTTAAATGGAAGTATGTATTTTTTTCACTATCATTCTAATGTTCTCAAGAGACGAATACAATGATATAGTAATTCATATTATTCGGAGAGAAGAAAGATAGAGTAGAAGAAACCGGTTCTACATTTCCTCAGAAACCACGTGATCCACGCCCTTAACCGGTTTCTGGCAGGTGAAAATATTCAGTCGTACTTTGCTCTCATAGCGTTCCGTTCTCTCGAGAGAATTTGTAATATTAGAACCTTGCGCCTATGAAAGTATTTACGACGCTGTAGTTTCATAATAGTAACAAACTTTTACACTCTTTAAAAAACCTTATTGCAGCATATGCATACATGATGAAATTTTACGAATGTAGAAAAATTCGATATTCTTCTTCTTTACGTGAATGTGGAAGGACCACAAAGCGAACTGTGAAAATGTACGCTGAAAGGTACCCTAATCGGAAACCTGTATCACGGAGAACTTTGGTAAGAATATGCCAACGTTTGTTATCAAGCGGTGACTGGAATTCTAAATCACGAAAGAGAAATAAGCGTGCTACTGATGAGAACAAGAAGTAGATGTTATTGCATACGTGGCTACAAACTACCATGTGAGTTTCGCGAGATATTGCCCGAAACTCAGGAATAAGCTCACTCATAAATGTAAATTTCGTCATTGATTATTTTAAATTATTAAATGTCGCATTGGTAGGTTCCACTTCCTAAGATATAATTCATAATGTCTTTAACTTATGAAATAGATCCAAGATTGGTTTTATAAGAATTCATTGTCGCAATTCATCCATTTCAACCCCTTAAAATAGAACAGAACACTGTTTTTCATGATTCGCCGTTTATACTGGAATAGGGATAATGCGCAAGTATCATACGACAAATTAAATAAATTGTTCAATCAATTTATTATAAAATTTTCACTTGCACGGCTTCACCGCCGACTCCACGTGGGATCACGTTAAACGTAGGTAAAAATCAGTCTGTTGAACTGCGAAAGCAAGTGAGATAAGAAAGCTACAAGGTGAAAATCCATCAACACATGCAAAGGTCAAACGCACTTGCCACCAAACAAGGAACATCTCTTCGGAAACGGAAATTCCGTGTCCATGACGTTGCTTCCTGAGAAAACCAAGGGTTTGCAAAAGTATCCGTCGAATATTTATAAAAACTTATAATCATTATACTCGTCTCTTTGAGAACTCTCTAGACTGATGAGTGAAAAAAAAATACATATTCCATTTAAAAAATAGAAGTGTCGATATCTCCAAATTACAAAAGACACAAACAAAGACTTGATCATGTTATTTCCCCCATTACTTGCAAACAACTTTGCCGTAAACTTCATCCCAATATTAAAACGGTTTTGAAGATACTTGCTGTGTGCACTTAGGCGCCTCACCCTGTCTACTATTTGAACCGAGATGTAAAACACATTTTTTACACTGATTTAAGACGACCTCACCAACTCACATCAGGAGCAAAACCTAACGTTTCGGAGTAACGTATCGAGGACACGTTTAACTGACAGCGCGCCGG
>JAHLJT010009436.1:29836347-29861566 GCA_031308135.1 Acheta domesticus
GCGCTGCATTCAAACATACGCAATTCGATGGAAATCTGTAATCAGGAAACTTCTCTTCCAGATTAATGTTAATTTTAATCAACTGAATGTCTGAAACATTGAAATAATTATCATTTGGATCAATTATTTGATCATTTTCTTCTGAAACTCAGTTCTGGCCTTTTCCATTCAGTAGCAAGATTTTTCTAAGGACATTCTTACTGAAGAAATCACTTTGACTGATATCACATATTTTCAGTTGAAACTGTATTAGGGAGTAAGCCCTTGAAAACAGTCTGCCCTAGAGTTCCCAGCAATTTATCAACTATACACCTATTGTTAATTAATTTAACACTTGAAAAAATGTATTTTTATATGATAACTGCTTAAATCATTTAAATAGAACATATGAAGGTGAATAAGAAAAGATGAAAATTAAAATGCAAGAATAATAATATACCGCATTACCATGTATTCCTGATAATAAATATTTTTAAAATTTTCACATTTTGCACAGAAAGTTAGTAGTATGGTCTTATTTTTACTTATGATGCCTACATTATTAGCGATCTGCTCAAGGGCTTTCTGGCCAGGCTTCATAAACCTACGGGTCTCATTGTGTAGTACACACACTTCTTTCTTTGGGTCGCCAGACTGTAAAATATCAAAACGTTTCAAATAAATATAACATTACATAATTACATTAATACTATACAAAGTATTGCATAGTGTAATGTATAATATAGGGAGTACATAGTAAATACTGTCCCACATTTAACATACTAAATATATTTCCATGGGAGTGTGAAAGTATCAAAGTATGTAATCAGTAATTGTATGTTCAAGCAATGTAAATCTGCATATGGTTTATTGAATATGAATTGCTAGAGCAAAGTACCTTGTCATACATTGTTTGAAGCAATTCTCTTGGACAATATTCATGTTATTATTTTTACTATTGATATTATTATTACTACTAATAAGGCTGACAAAAATAATTATCTGGATAATTTACATCATCTTCTCCCCTATAAACAATATACTTACTTCAATTTTCCAAACAAAATTCTTTTAAGAATTCTGAACAAAGAAGGTTAAGAGCCTTGGAAAAAAGAATGTATCATAATTGTCTCTGATCTTCTCCAAATTTTCTTTTTCTGAAAGAACTTTCCCTGTAAAAGCGTGTTTCCTATTAATTCTTCTTTGCAAACTATACCCAATACAAAGTACAAAAGTATACACTATGAAATGTTAAAGTCCCGGTTTGCAATTTTTTATAAATGAATCTGCAATCCCCTTCTGAACAACTCTAGTGATCTGATTCAGTACTGACTTCACAATACTGAAAGAATATTGTGAAGTCAATATGAACTGCATTTTAGAGATTCACAACTCATTTGTAATGTTAATTTTTTCACATCTAGCTTCATTGTTAGACCAAACAATATGAATTAAATATGTTAATCACCATGTGTGCTACAATTCCCAATTTATAGATATAACCAAAAACATACAAAATACCTGCATGTGGTAATGCACAAAATATATATTCCTTAGTACAAAAATTTAACATCTTACCTGAACCATCCATAAACATACCATAAACATCTTACCTGAAATAAATATGCCACTTCACATGTACGTTCGGAATTCGTTTTCATCATCCATTCTCGTTCTAATTTGCTTTGAAATTCTCATATAGAGCAATAACATTGTATCTTGCTGCACTATTTAATATTCACTGTTTAACACGATTTGCATGCGTATTTTAACACACTTACGTGGCATTGTTTTCCACTGTCTCGTTTAAAAATTCAAAAACAAATAATGCGATCAGAATATCAAATCAAAACGATAAATTCAATTAAAAAATTGTAAATATGCTTCTACGCCAGCGTTCTACGCGTTCAAGAGTGCAGTTTTGAACATGTTGGTAGAAATAAAACAAATGAAAAGATGCTAACCCCAGCTAAACAAAGTCAATTTCGGCGTGTATGTGCCAGTATATGGGGAGTTTCGTTTACGGTTAACTCCTCTGAAATGGACCTGTACTAAACAAAGTGTAACGAAAAGTCCCTAAGCCATGGCCGTTAGTGTAACGGGTGATATTCATGAAGTTGGTATGATCCACTTTCTCTGGGACCATTTGAGCCTGAAAACTCGTATATCTTCAATGCAGCCTATTAGTGAATAAATAAATCACATACAGCAGTGCGACACAAATGTGCGTCGTAAATAGTGATGGCGCGCGGCGCAATTTTTGACGATTGCAGTGAAGTAGTTAAATTGTGCGAAGCAAAGTTCTTAAAGTAGAGATTTCTATCATTAATCTTATCTAAAGTAAAAGTTACTTTGGATACAAATTTACGGAGCTATGGTCAATTGAAAAGTGTCTATTTCTATGGTTTTAACGTAAAATTGAACTCATTCGAGCTAATGTGGCACACTGAGTCAAATAAGTATTGTGTGATGAGCATAAAATTGTTGCGAGGTAACGTGACGACGGCCGTCGTAACGTGGCCAAACGGGACGCCGACTGTTAGAAAACTGCCGCAATGACGCACCTGACCGAGGCAAGAGAATAAACAGGAGCCTGGTTTGGTGTGGTTAGTGGGGTAGGAAAAGGGGTGGGAGGGGGTCAAAAAGGAACATGGAAGTACGTGCGAGGAGAGTGAACGTGATTTTTGAGGAGACACGAGGTGGAACTCTTTAATATAATACAAAATATTCTTTTTGTAATTTCATTTTACTGTTTTCACGAAACTTCTTTGTATACTCTGTGTTTTCAAGAATTATATTCAATTTAATTGAATATAAGATACTTCTTTGTAATTCCAGAGAATTTTGCGCAAGAAATTATATATGAGTGTTGATGCAGTGTATGTTGAGGGACAATTAACTGAAATTTTCATTAACAGAAAGCACTGTGACACTGTCATGTGAAAAGTATATGTTCCTCCCTCTGACGTAACATTATCTGCACGCTTCATCTCATCAGAGATCTCATTTAGTCAATTCGTTGAATTTCAATTTCATTTAGTCACAGAAGATATTACTGTGATTCTAATGTGTGTCAACTGAAAAAATTAATTCAAGATAATTTTGCAGTTGATTTCCCCCTGATGTTTTTTAATATTGTTAAATGTTTTATTTGTTTATTTTTTTAATGTTATTGTCATTCTTTAATTTGTGGTTTGGTTTTCAACGAGTATCCAATTATATGTTTTGTGCTCACGACCTTGTGTTTTTTCTCAAAATCTTCAAAAGAGCCACGTTCCCATAAGAAACCCCCACAACCGACAGTAGTAAGAGCGGTTACAATATATAATGTAATATATATTGTAACGCACCGGTTTTTCGGTCCAACACAACAATAATTTTAATATAAGGGGACAGGTAATCTTTCTCGTGAATGGGCTCTGGGTATTCATAAACATCGATTGGAAAGACAGAATTGCAAAACAGAAAACATAACACTTTATTTCAAAAAACAAAATAACATTTCATTACAATGTAATTCTCCCTTCATTTGTTCCACCTTTGGAATGTTTAAGAATCACTGCTACTTTTGTAATCAACCTTTAATGAGCTGCTCAGTACATAAAAACCTATCGTCCTAATCTATCCTCGGCGCCGCCGGCCGCATGCTGAGGCGCAGAAGGCTGCTGTGAAACGTTACTCGAACGTTCGGGTGGCGCCGGTCGTCCTCCGCTTAATACACGTTTCACCACGGCCTTATTGGTCTCCTAATCTTGTCCGCGCCACTCGTACCGCCTACTTCGCGGACGTTCACGATATCACTGTTAACAATTCTCACCGGATGTTTTACAGCACGGCACACTGCCGCGTGGGGCGGCTCGTCTGCCGACCAACCCCGGGTGTTCACCCAGTCTTTGATGTTGCAAATCTTAATTAAACGTTAACAATAGTTCCCCACGCTTGCCCCCATCTTAATTATCACTTGATTCACTGTCCACCGACACTCCAAAACACCTCCACTGTTCCTTTATTCCTTTGTATAACTACTTATGCTCACGCATCAGTCCCGTCTCGCTTCGAATACACATTCTCACTCATGAATATTGTTCATCACACTCTTTCCATATTGCTTATTACATGATTCACTTTCCCCTCAGCATTCACAATTCCTTCACAGTTCCTTAATTTCTTAATCAACAACTCCTGCTCACGCACCTCTCATTCTCTCCTCTTAAGTTCTCATTCTCTCTCATCCCTTCCTTCTTCTTACGAGTTCGCACGCTCACTGCCTAATCTTCACGAATGTGGCAATGTTAAGCCCAAGGTACTAGATCATACGAATATGTGCTAAAAAAGCAATTCGAGCATTCCAGGAGATTCAGTATTTTTTATAAATGTTGGATGTGTTCATCATTTATGTTTACGCGCACCGCCATGTACCGTGACTTTGAACAAAACTGGATTTTCAGTAAGTACATATAAAATATTTAGTGAACAGAACCTAACATTTGATAACAAACATTTGATACTATTAAGTATTCTAGTGTAAGCCGATGCTTTCCTTAGAGAATATTACTCGGCTGTTTCACCGTTAACGCGGAGAAACGAGAAAATGCTCCGTACGGAAGGAGACACCGCCGTCGTTTCGTAGCGACTGGTTTGAATTTCGCGCACGGAAGTGATTTTTAAACTCAATTTTCTCAAAGAATTTTTTTTCGGAAAAACTCGACGTGCCATTCTTCATGACGTGCAACACCCAACAGAATTTGGGGTATTTTTTTGAAACGGGAGCTTCTGGACACTCTGTATATATTGTTTTACATGACCCCAGCCAACGATGGTTTCAACTATCAATAATTATCGATGTTTAAGATACACTAGCAAGGGCTGAATTTTCAATGTGGCACCTTCATTTTCAATGTGACCTTCTTCCGGTCAGAATAATTAACTTATGAAACTCTGAATCCGACCGCCCCGATTGATAAAATTTATATAGTTGATTGTTGTTCTCGTCTGTCATGGCCAGGCTCTCTGCCGTGGAAGTCTTTTTACATTCTCGCGCGTAAGAAAGAATTTCTTAAGAAGAAAACGTTATGTAATGCAGCACGAAATAACTACGGATTTTCGCCAGAAAAACCCTTATTACAGGGTCCTGGTATCGAAAAAATGGGTAAATCCAGTTGCTAAACTTAGCAAAAACATCCCCCTCACGTGGTGCAGCCAGAATCCATGTTTTATGGCTCCTTGGTACCGAATAATCGATAGACAGCAAAAAACGTGTATGCCCTTTTGTATGTGAACAACGCTATAGTGAATAAACCGTTCAAAATTGTTTTTTCTCAAAATTGATATTTCCCGATCGTTCTGACTGATGTCGAGGCCGCTGGCATTTGAAACCGATATTTTAATTCTGGAGGCACTTCACACGAAGCCCCTAGGTAATTTTCAAAAAAACGGCGCCCACAAGTTTCATGAAATTTTGTTGTTGAATAGTCTGAAGAAAGTTAAAGAGGATGGCGCAGATCTTATGTTTGTTGAAAACTTTGATTTTTCGAAAATTGAAAAATTCAATTTTTTTCCTATAACTACAATTATAAGGATATTTTTTCTTAATGAAATCTGTTCATAAAAATAAAAAGACAGACAGACGGACACGCTTGAAAAGGACCTCTTTTTCGGTATCAGGGGACCCCAAAAGGTGTATTTCCGTTGAAATCTCGAAATCTATATTCCACAGCATTATAGAACTTTGCTACGTATATTACTCCGTATATACGTACCTATACGGTAAAGTAAAAGAAGGATGTGACGCTGAGACACATGGGTTTTTTGAAAACATCGTCTAAAGATCAAAAGTGAAACCGAAAATAAAAATTGTTATGGATGAAATGGACAAGTGTATTGTTAGATTTATGTTTTTAGAATATTAGGAAAAAAAAGAAATAAAGTAAAAATATATTAAATTTATATAAGTATAAGTATTTAATTAAGTATTTCATAATACTTATTTAAGTCATAAGTATTTAAAATATTCTTCAATACGGTGATAGTTGCTTCTTACATAAAATGAATGTGATATGGTATATATTAAGTTAAATTAAATTAAATGGTTTACAAGTATATGAATGTTACAGTATAAATTTTCTGCTCATCAAAGGAATTCGATCAACATTGAATCATTCTGCAGAGAAATATAAAATTTTATTTCTTTCAATAGAGGTGCAGACATGTCCAAATACAGTTGAATATGAATTGTATCCAGTTAAATTTAGATAAATCATCCTCCACGTAGTGCAGCCAAATTCCATGCTTTATAGCTCCTTGACACCGAAAAATCTATTAACGGCAAAGCGTCTGACCGTCTATGAAAAACGCTAGCTACTAAACCGTTCAGCCGATTTTCTCCAAAATTGATATTCCTCGATCGATCTGACTGATCTCGTGGTCCCTTGAATTTGAAACCGATGTTTTAATTTTGGGGGTGCTTTGCATGACGCCCCTGGGACATTTTCAAACTTTTCCCCAAAATTGCGCCCACAAATTTCATTAAATTTTGTTGTTGGATAGTTTGAAGGTTTGAAAGAGAATGACGCTGGTCTCATGTTGGTAGAAAACTCTGACCTTTCGAAAATTGAAGAAATTCAAATTTTTTTGGCTTCTTCCTACAACTGCAATTATGAAGATACATTTTTACTTTCCCGTGTATTTCTGAATGAAATGTGTTCATAAAAAACATGACTTTTTTTTTGCGAAATTTTGTGTCAAACAGGCAACTTTATTATTTTCTTTATACAATTTTTCTTAAAACCCACCAATATTTTTAATTAAATTGTGACTTTTGATAGAAAGGAAGCTTAAGAGAACGGTGCAGGTTTCATGTTCGTTGAAATACCTGATTTTGCAAAAATTTAAAAAAATAATTTCGGCGTCTTCCTATAACTACAATTGTAAAGATACAATTGTTTTTAAATAAAATGTGCTCATCAAAAACAGATTTTCAAATAAGATCTTGTTGAATGTTTTGAAAATATGATTAGTTTTTATATAATTTCGTGACAAACATATTTGCCCACTCGGAATTGATTGTGCTTCGTTTTCGGCGTGTTCTTACAACTACAATTGTGAAAATACATTTTTTTCTCTCAATGAAATGTATTTAACAAAACTACATCTTCAAATAAGGTCAATTATTTTTTTAATTGCGGAATTGATTGCGCTTCATTTTTTGAAATCACGATAGATTTTCTGTAATTTCGTGACAATTATAATAGCCTTCTACAAATTTACTGCGTTTCAGACGGCTGGAGGCGTCGTAAATTATAATTTGCAATTTTATAAATTATTTCTTTTTTCATTTGATACATTCGACCTTTTGTTATACATTTACACATTAATCTTTCAGAAATTATTTATTTTGAAATATTTGAAATAAAAATTCCTAGCTCTCCCAGCCTGCATAAGGAATATCAACAATGTGGGGGATGCAACAGTGGAATTCTGTTTCGCGCTCGCGAATTTCTGTGAATTACGTGTCATTTTTGCGACTTGATATAGCTGTTCTGAAAAGAAGTTATAATTGTCGAACTTTTGTTGACATTTGCATGAAAATATTTAGTTTTCTCGCCAAATACTGTGCCATTTGTAATGAGTAGAGTATTTTTGAATGGTTTTAGAATTCTTTTCTCTAATCATGGCCCTATGACATGCTTTTCTATATTGCCCGAGGTGTCAGGCTTCTTTTTCCAATGCAAGTTCACGAAACGTTTGTATTAAATTCTTATGCAATTGTAGAATTCACATAGTTTTGACAACACAGCAATGAAAATAGTTCGAATAAGTTGTTCGCTTCTTGGTTGAATTCGACGTTTTCAAATAATAGCTAAGGTGTTACTAGCCCAGAAAGTGCAATATTTCAGTACTACGTAGTTGTTTCCGACAGTGGCATAGCGTCAAGGGAAGCTGAGATGCTGATCATCCCCGTATATAATATTAATAAAGAACCCTAAATACTGTATTGATAATCTTACAAGTGATCCGTTGAGCGAAACACGTTTTGTATTAATTTAAAATTGATTTCCTATGATTGAATTCGTCGGGTTGTTGAAGCTGGCCTGTGATTGCTTGAAAGCTAAAATGCTTCTAGCGTCTGCCGCGAGTTTGCGACGAGCAATGACGCATGCGCAGATGGTGAGGTTCCCCTCTCCCCTCTTCATCCCTGGCCCAGAGAAACCCGACTGCTTTACGCTAGCATCCACTGCGGAAAGAAGCTCTTTTGTGCCCGAGAGCGCAGCACACTTCAGGCGATCAGTAAATTCTCTCTCTCTCTCACTCACTCGGGAGTCCCCGCTTGATCATGAGCACAAACTGTAGAAATTGTGCCCGTCTACTATTTCCTAATTAATATCCAAGAAATTGAATTATCCCTTAAATAGATTACATATTATTTTAGTCTGCAATGTATAAATTAACAAGTGGTCTCATTGCCATTCGCGTATAAGAATTAAAGCTCAGCCATTGTATAATTTGCTTTCAAGACATCGGCAGTCCAGACTGCTGTAAGGATTTTGTATGAAGCGCCTACACCGTCGAAAGCAATCGACATCATGGAAGTAGTTCTAATGTATCTGCCTTGTGTTGCGTTCGCCTGTTAGATGAAGTAGTTGATAGTGACATTGTGTGTTATTGTTGAGCATCTCCAAACGTGCGTGTCACCCTCACCCCTGGTATCATTCACAGTCGTATCATTCACAGTCGTTCCGCTAGAATTCGCACGATCGCGACCGTATGAAGCAGTGCTTACGATCATGCGACTTCTACCGGCAAGACCGAGAAAAGACGCGAAATGCCGTGACATATTCCATCGCGAAGATGGGATTTGAGTTATCTTGAGAGCTCTTCCTAGAAAAATCGCAGTATAGTTACCATTCCTCCCAATATTCTTCTGGTCGTTCTTACTCACAGTACTCCAGTTCCCAGCCCGCGCCGCTTCACGTTCGCCCCTCCGCCGACGGGGCGAGGCTTCGCGACGCGCCGTCCGTGCTCGGGCCTCTTCGGGTCACTGGATGCCGACGCGGGGAGGGGGGGCCAGTTTCGTCGCCCGCCTCCGATGCTCCTCCGCCGTCCCTGCACGACGCCGACTGCCGAGATCTTGATGTCCACTGCCGTTGTAACGGACCCACCGTGCGTTGGCCGCTAATGCTTCTCACCTCCGCTGTCCGAAATAAGTTCTTTTCTTCTCCGTTTCACAACCGATTGTTTAATGCTGTTCCTCTACATTCACTCGAGGCCATACTGGTGTCCGCCCGCGTGCGTTACTTTATCAATGCCGAGTTCACCACTTTCAACATATTCCAATAATTAATCTCGCTCACTCCGATGACGACGTTGTTCCCGCCTGTTCTCGAAGCTACATATACCAAACATTAACGGGTGGACTGAGGCACGGGAATCCACATTCAGCCGCACCTCCGAACTCGCCCACGTGGATATCTTTACACGCCGATATTGTCTTTTATTCACTTTAGCAACATCACCGTTTTAGTTCACTTCATGCCCTTCCCCACTATCTTATCATTCCCGATGCCTATCCTCCACGATGGTTCCAGATTTCACTACTGTCCATGCTCTTTGTTCCGCACACTACACAACTGTCCGTTTCATTCCTCCGCCATCGCTCCACTGCCGAGTTCGTCCCGTGATTCCGTCGCCTTCAGTTCTTCACACTGAACCGACTCCGGCGCCCGACTCCGTCGGCGCGCCGGCCGCTACCGCGCAGTTCAAATGTTCTTCATACTTAGGAACGTATTGTTATCATGGTAATGATAACAATTCGTTTCAATATATATAAGAGTTTTCTGTAGAAAAAAAAACTTTTTTCTCGCAGCAGTACATAACTTTCCCTATACTATACGTCCGTCCGTCCGTCCGTATAACATACGGGAAAGTAAAAATGAATGAGCTGCTATGTAGTTCTAGTCATAATTTTCATATTTATGTGCACATTTTACAGGGAAAAACTTCATAGAGACCAGAGAATCTCAGACTAGATTTCTCGTCATACCACCATTTAGTTTGAAAGCAGGATATTATGCAATTCGTTTACAAGTAAAGGAAATTCTTGAAGAACGTAAAGAATACACCGTTTATAATTCAATTTCTCATCATGGAGAGGTGAGTAATAATAATTTCTCATTTTCGTTAAATCTCTATCTTCAAAAATCTAATTTATTGAAAACGTCACGAAAATTCAAGGTACGTTTTACTCTGGTATACCGGTAGGAGAGTTGACGCAGAAGTCTGGAAAGGAATCGTTCACAAATTATAAACAAGTTCTTAATACATTTTATATCATTTGACCAAGTTTGATTCAACACCATTGAATACTACAAAATTCATTGTGACATATGTACTTCACACGTGTCCGAGTTCAATCCGTCCCCCAACTTACCTTCCCCTGCTTAATTGCAGCCTTGCCCAGCTGCTCTGTAAATTTAAGGAGGGGAATTAGGTGAACGAAGCACACTATGCTCCATAAATGATCTAGTGGTGTTAAATTCCGGGCCAAGACGCTGATCTTCAGAGGATTCGATTTCCCTTCGAAAATCGCCAAATTAATGAGGGGGGTATAGTTAAATTTTCGCTTTTTTCGCTTGCACTGGAAAATGCCCTTTTCTGCAAAACTACGCAAGTTATTTCTATTTAGAAAAAAAAATTTTCTTTCAAAATTTAATATCGAGTTGGAAAGTGCCCTTATTTACCGCATTTGAACGAGAAATGAGCCCTGAGAAGCATTTTTACAAAAATGGATTCGTAAACGGCCGGACAAACTACGGTCGACTTTGACGCGAATTTCTGGAAAACTGACACACTTGGAAAAAACGCGTTTCACCAGTGAATTCGCAATAAAATTCCGGGCTAGCATGCTGATTTTCAGAAAATTCGATATCCCTTCGGAAATCGCCAAAATTGACAGGCCAAACTACGATCGACTTTGACACGAATTTCTGGGAAATTAACCATATGTTGCAAAAACGTGTTTCGCCAGTGAAATCGCCATGAAATTCTGGGCTAGGACGCTGATTCAGAAGATTCGATTTTCCTTCAGCAGCCGTCAAAATTGGTAGGCCAAACTACGGTCGACTTTGACCCGCTTTTTTGGCCGGCCGTTTTGGATCCACTTATGTAAAAATGCCTCTCAGGGATAATTTCTCCTTTAAATGCGGTAAATATTGTCACTTTCTGACTCGTTATTAAATTTTGAAAGAGGATTTTGCTTCCTGAATAGAAATAGTTGGTGTAATTTTACAGGAAGGAACATTTCTTAGTGCAAGCAAAAAACGCGAAAATTTAACGATACCCCCTTATGAATTTGTCGATTTCTGAAGGGAACTCGAATCTTCTGAAAATTCTGTAATAGGTAGTTTGGCGGTGCCTGTAGCCGAATACAGTTTCGGACTAGTAGACTGTACTGAACAGGAAATTCGCATCATGGACCGAAAAAACAGAAAACTGCTTACAATGCATCATGTTGCCCACCCCCGAGCTGATGTACATAGACTTTGTGTCACGTAAGGAAGGAGGAAGAGGCCTCAGACAAATTGAAGCCTCCTGGCACAATGCAATAACCGGGATGGGACAGTATGTAGTCAGCCACCAAGATGACCCACTAATGAGGCAGGTCATGAAATCTGACCGAAGAATGGGAAACAGATGCATTGTAAGTGTAGCAAGAAGCATTGCGAACAAGACTATGCAAGACACCCAGAATGACAGAGATACTGAACTTCTGGTACTACTTAACATGAAATTTGAGACACAAAAAATGTTAAAGAAATCGTGGAGAGACAAACCACTTCACGGACAATATTTGAAACGAATGGACAAGGTGCAGATCAATAAAGATCAATAATTCATGTGGCTTAAAAGGGGAAGAATGAATCCAAAATCGGAAGCACTTGTAATAGCTGCCCAAGATCAGGCCTTGAGAACACATTATGATAAAGCGATTCTCAAAATTTCCCAAGATGATAAATGCCGCATCTGTCAGGAACACATAGAAACCATTGATCATATTGTCTCAGCTTGTCCAATCCTAGCAAAGACCGAATATCTGAAAAGACACGACAGGGTGTGTAGCTACCTCCACTGGCAGATCCGTACCGCCCTCGAAGTTCCGAACACATGCCCCAAGTGGTACGAACACTCACCAAAGCCGGTGACGTCTGTTGGATTGTGTACGATATTGTACGACCAACAAATTCAAACTGGTCGCACGATAGCGGCAAACAAACCGGATATAGTCATCCGGGATTTGGAGAACAAGTCGTGTTTTTTTGTCGATGTTGCTGTATTTTGCGATCAAAACGTCGTTACCAAGGAGGCAGAGAAACGTCTTAAATACAAGAGTTTGGAAATCGAGATCAGCCGAATGTGGGGCGTAAAAGCACAGGTCGTCCCGATAGTTATGGGAGCTCTGGGATTTGTTCCGCAAAATTTGAGTAAGAATTTGTTTCAACTCCCAGATAATTCAAAAGACTGGGAAGTGCAAGAAATCGCTTTATTTGGAACAGCCCACATTTTGCGCAAAGTATTGTAGAGGCACCGACTGACCATTGATCTACTCCTTAGGTAGCTGGTTGCTGTGCAGATTTTATATTCAGCCGACACATAACATCTTGAGTCGTGATTTGGAGGAATAATATTAGTAAATAATACCGTGACTGAAGTATTTAAATAGGAGTACACTATTTCTAATTTTCTTTGATTTTATCCTTCTGGATAAAGTACTATAATGACGTGGTGCTGCTAAAACGAAAGAGAAAAATATCTTCCTGGTACCACTTAATTATTAGAGACGTTTCTAAATTTAATTAAAATAATACATTATTCAACAAATTTGTGGAATTTATTTGCAGTGTGAACCCTAAAATTTCCTTACAGATTGAATAATAATAATAATTAATAATATTAATTTTTTCCAAACTCCACTACACGTTTCAGCTTTATTCGTTTTCCGATATTCCAAAAACAAGAATATTTCGCCGATAAAAGAAGTGAAGTTTGCAAAAACATCTAAAAATGTAATGTTTTTCTTGTTTTCCTGCGAAAAGAATTTTTCGTTTACATAGAAACTTCTCAGATCTGAAGAAAGTCTTTGAAATTTCACAAAGTGTGAAACCTCTTCCTCTCAACCTTGTTCTTTTTATATTTCTTCTCCTTTTTTAGATTATTTTGTGTTAGGGCGCCATTTCCAGGCGAATGTAAATTTTCTTAATCCTCTTAATTTGGCAAATTACGACACACTGTAAAGACGACCGCTCACACTGCTCTCCCAGACCCTCCGCCCACATCCGCCGCCGTGAGCCCGTGAACCAACCTATCGCGAACGAGCACAGGATGCTCGAGGACACGGAACTATAGGCTGAATGCTCGAGCGAGTTCGAGCGAGCAAATGGCCCGCCTTGCAGGTCTCTAGTTCACGATATCGAAATGTAGTTTTCCCTGAACAATGCGGAATGACCATATTTTCACTTACAAAGGAATATACGGCATACAGGCATGTCAAAAAAGTTCTTATTAATTATCTTCTAATTTTTAACTGCATCTAATTAATAGTTGTAAATTAAAGAAGTAATTTATTATTCTTAAAATATAATACACTCATTGTTTAACTACAACTACATAAACAAGAATAAAAGACTAAACAAAAATATATTACCACTTGAAATAAAAAATTAAAATCTATTATTTACATCCCTGGAGTAATAAGCGTTTTGGCTAGAATTGTGAACAAAATATTCGCGGCGTCTCAGAAAGGGGGCCCAAGCGGCCCGGCGGCGGCGGAGGTGGAGGCGGGCGGCGGCGGTCAGGTCGTCTGCGGTTCTGCGCGCCGCTCTGAGGGAGGGTGTGCGGCCGGGAACAATGATCGTCAAAGCTGGTCGAGCTGGCGCCTTCAGGTAGCACTTTCGACGGGCATTGACGTAAGCGGTGACGATCTTGAAGATTAACGCAGTCACTTCCGCGTGCTTATGCCAAAGATAGGCTAATAATCACGTCTACTTCAATAAAATCAATTGTTTTGGTTCATCGTTCATCGTGGCCAAGCACGGCACATTAAATAACCTGAACCGATAAAACTATGGTTCAGAAAATTGATCAAGTCTGAAAGAGAAACTTTCTCTTGAAAAGTCTCGCCACAAAATAAAATCAAGTGAAGACCCCGAAGGGCAGTCACAGAGTGCCTTCACGAAGTCTTATTAACAAGCGCCGCAGTCGAAAGTCGAAAGCAGAGCGATACTCATCCAAAAGCTCAAATCAGAACTCATCCAAGCTGAAATCAGAATGCTACTCAGTCAAAAGTCGCAAGCGGAATGCCCCTTCGGATGTTACTTTCTTTCTGCCTCTTGCCTCGGTCCCCCTCCAAAAAAATCTCTAAAGTTCGAGAATGTTCTACAATTTCGAACCCGTTCGGCGATAGGCCACAGGAAATTGCGCAGTGAAATTACTTCGTCCAATCGCTGAAGGCGTTTGAACAGGGATCTGTAATGGAAACTTTCCAGTATCTTCTGTCTCAAGTCTCTCTGTCTTACACTGTTTACTTGGACGCACGTGCAAGCCTAGACATGCGTCGTAAAAGTGGGCCAGGGCAAGCCTAATGTTTGTTAACGTCCACTGGGTGGCGGCCCAGGGGCTGGAAGGGGGTGGGTGCGTTCTCTGAAGGAACGCTTCCCTGAAGACAAACACGCGGAGGGTGCGCGCAGCTGCGCGTGTCGAATTAGAGCGGGGGGGAGTCACGCCAAAAATTCCCCGGCGCCAGCGGAGGCGCCTTTCGCAGATTATTGCCAGAGAAATGTAGAAATTAATGCTAATTTAATGAAGTTGATATTCGGTAACGCTACAATACGAAATATTAAAATTAAAATATTTCAAATTCGTGGGATCGCGACTTCAGCGAGATAGATTAGGGAATATCAATTTTAGAGAAAATCAATTGAACTGCTTTTTGGATGCTACCGTTGAATACGGACAGACAGACGGTTAACCGTCAATCAATTTTTCGGAATCAAGGACTCACTAAACATGGACTACGCAGCGCGTTTAGAGGAAGTAATTTACCATATATAGGGACAAGATTTTCAGTACCAGGACCCTCATAAGAGTTATTCTATCAAACATTCACAGTTTCCCAGCAATATTACAATACTTCCTCTACACTACGTACGCAGTAGCAAGAAAGTAAATTGCGTAGAAAAACCACCTTTAAACGCTCCTCCCACTTCGGTATTTTTAGTACAATGCGCGTTAGGTACCAAATAAAAAGCCTAAGTTTCAAAACTCAGCGATGTTTCTTCTTTCACATGTTTAATAGAAGTGACAGTGTAAGTAATGGAGAATGAACTAAATCAACCAGTTGGCGAGATAAAAAAGCTAAAATATATAATATTGGCATTATCGTTTCCCTTTCAGTGTTGGTTTGTTATTTATGAGGAGCTACCTATAGCTCGAATACGCGGCGGAGACTTAAGGTACGCAGGTTTCAAAAGAGACCTTATAATGGATGGCTCTGAATCAGTCGATCTCAATGAAGACAGTGAACACCAAAATCTTCAATATTCATGGTCCTGTGAATCAAAGATTAATGCTCTTTCTTATTGCAACGGATTAGGTAAAGAGGTATTTAGAGGTGAGTACATTTAAAGGACAGATTCACAACTCTTGTACAAAACAACAAATGATCATAAATTTACATTAGGACTCTGTAAATGAGACCACTGACGCGTTTCCCAAGTTAACGTAATTTCTATTATTCATCACCCCAACGACAATGGTTCAGCAGATATATTGCCAATCAGAATACCTACTAGATGAAACTCCGAAATTGTTCCGATATTTCCCACTGCAGAACTTCAGAGGATTATATTGTAATGCGACATACTATATGATCTATATGTTTCAGCAATTCTCTGAAAGATATTATCGCCGGCAAAGATGACTCAGAGCATCGAGGTCACTGCAGAGCCTCTGACCGGAGGTCCTGAGGTTCGAGTCCCGACGGTGGCAGGATTTTCGACACTGGCTGTATATGAGCTCGTTATATTCATAGCTAAGTCGAATTCAGCTATTGTTTAGAGGAGAATTCTAGCGACCAGCTGCTCTGATCGTCAGTTTTCCATGGTTTATCCCTGGCCTGCACAGCATTTTGCACTTTCACTGACGTCAGGAGCTACGCGCGGGCAACTCGGGGGCAAATGCGAAAATCGATAAAGGGTGGGATAAGACTCATTCTAGGTGTGGGGACCACCAATTAGAATGCGGAATTAGAACGATAGCGTGTAAATTTAAAGAGAAATCGGTGAGAAGATGACGATCACATATTGTTCAAGTAATATTGCCTTTTTTATTATATTGAAAATGTTTATTGTATGACAAGGCGAAATATGAAATATGAAATATGAAATATGACAAGGCGAAATATGAAATTACAACGAATTATGCACATTAGATTTGGACACCAAGTATTATAATTGCTTGTAGGGCTCATAATGTAATTCGCTTTGCTACGATGTAATCACAAATTTAGTGTTTTGCTAAACACAAAAGTATGACACTAAATGGTTTTTTGATTGATGATTACAGCAATAAACTATTTTTTCACTATATTTAATTGAAGAAGACTGTTCTATTAAAGCAAAAACATATTTTTCTTGAAAAAAATCGTGTTTATTTTCTAATCTAATTTCTGACAAGGGTGTACAGTTGTTTTACGACATCGTATAAAAATTTTAAGCCCTTTGCATTCTATTTAACAATACCCGTGATAATCTTATGATTCTGTAACATATTGTCACAGAGGTTTGCTCGTTGATATCATTTATTCAGTTTCATAATGGAGGAAAATGGTCACAAATATATGTGCTATTAAACATTACCCTTCTTGGAATTGCAACAAATTCTATTTTTATGTCAATCTAGATGCGAGAGATTGCTCTCATAATTTTTCTCATTTTGCTATGATTTGGAGATTATAACATTCCTGGTGAACAATCAATATTAAATTGCAATATTTTGTTAGAATTAAATAATATTTTTCTAATATATAAGAATACATTTTAAAGCTACTGCTTTAAAATATTGTTTAAGTGTCACAACGAGCATGCTAATTTTTTTAAATTAGAAAAGGAAAATAGTTACATTGGTGGATAAAAAGTGAATGTAAGCAGTGTACAGAATGTAAACAGTGGATTATGCCCTTGAAACTTGAAATACTAGACATAATACATTTAAAAAAGTGGGTATTTGCAGCATAGATCATTATTAGATGCCCAGACATTCAATCTACGCGCCGCGTCGTGCTACGTCAGACTTGTCCCTTCCCCGCAAAGCTTCCTACTTCCCCACTACTTGCACTTTCGGCGCTGCCACGGGCAGACGATCGGCTCGCAAGTGCAGAATGCCCGCGGGAGCAGGCGTTGGCGGGCCTGGTTTATCCGAACAACACCAGAAGAATGCCGGAGCAGTACCAGAAGGACCAAGGACCGCGCGCGTTCTATTCTTCCTCTTCCTCGCATCATCACCCCTACTAAACATACACACACATACACACACACTTACGTGCACTACATTATCACACATGTCGGGAGACCAGCTGAATAGGTCGGAACGGGATCTCGCCAGCATCACCGCTATCCCCGTGTTAAAATCATGCACCACACATACGGGATTAATGACCTTAGCCATTGACGCGCCCGAAATCACTAGTAAGCAATCAAAAATCAAAATCAGAAAGTTATTATCTCGAGTTTTTTAGTACATTGGATGGTATGAATTAAAATGTGCTTATGCTATTTACTCGCATTTTCTGAGCTGATGAATAAAAGCATTTGAAGCGTATAAAAGCGTATGCAGTGTATAAATAAATAGGTTTAGAACTTGCAGAGTATTACGGATTACCTTTTTGGAGAAGATGTTCAATACGTCACAACGGAACGCATGTTTTCAGTCAAAAGATGTAAACTAGATGTGACAGTTGTTCATACGGAACAAAAATTAAAGTACTTTTTGTTATAACTGATCTTGACCTTTTCAGTGAGGTATTGGTGGAGATTTGAGTATTTTCCAGAGTCATCACTTTCAAAACCATTGTTGAGGTTATGAACAGTATAATAGAAATGCTCCAAATGGCATCAATCCATACAGTCCAAAGAGGTAAAGAACAAATACTAAATTAGGTGCCAAAACAAATATGCGATTACTTCCTCTAAAACATGTATTGCTCACGCTCTCCTATTAAAAAATTACGATCGTTGGGAATGAATGTATTAATAGAAAAGAGTATTCAAGCGTAAATATAATGCAGGTAATTGTGACCAGGAATGCTAGTGTTAATGCTACCAGGCCTGAATTGGTGTAAGATTCCAGAATATGAAAGAGTTCAAACGTTTGCAACATAATGAAAATTAACAATTCCAGTGCTTTGCATCTTCGAAATGAAGGTTATGGTATTGTCCAAGTTTATTTTACGTCATTATATATATATACGTATTATCGCCCTTTATAATTACATTGATTGATTGATTAATGACTCCGGGCGCGTCAACTGCTAAGGTTATTAGTCCCGTAAGTGTCGCGCATGTTTTTTTCCTCGGTAGGTGGCGGTGATTTTCCTTGCTGGATGGCGGCAGATCTGGCGCCGACGTACCGTCGGTTAGCGGGGTTTTCCTCAACACCAGAAGGTGTTCTCCCACCAGCGAGGCACCGCCCCAGCCGGGACGAGCTCTAAGATCCAGACCGGTCTTCCGGCATGTGTGGTAGTGTAGTGCATGTTAGTACAAGTGTGTGTGTGTGTGTGTGTGTTTGTAAGGGGTGAGGATAGAACAAGGAAGAGGAAGGAAAGATCGCGCGCGGTCCGTGGCGCGTTTGTTAGGGTACTGTTCCGGCATTCGCGTGGTGTTGATCGGATAAACCTCGGAAAGCTACCGATCAGAGTGGCCGACCGGTAGAATGCTCCTTCAGACAGCAACTGAATTCGACCAGGACAAGCTAGTGTCGAAAATCCTGCACCACCGTCGGGACTCGAACCTACGACCTCCCGGTCAGAGGCACTGCTGTCACTACAATTACCGATTTAAAATGTTATGTAAAATCACTGAAATCCTTAAGAGTAACAACTATCCGGTAGGTATTGCAAAAAATACATTAAAACTAGAAAGAAAAAAATTATGTGTGTAACAGTAAAACACAAAGTAGACAATCATAAGGATAGAAACACCCCCTAACAATATAACCTTACCTTTTTTTTGAAAAAACAGCAGACAAAATTTAAAACGTTTTATCGGGACACAATGTAAGAGTGTTACAATAACACACAGATATACGTTTTGTCCACCATTCATTAGATCAAGTGGACATTGTGAAAAGTGTTGGGTGAATTTATCACATGGACAAAAATTTGTGGAAAACCATAATTAATGGTGAGCTCTCTCAATAATAATTTCGTTTGTAATATTTTTTGTAAATAATCTAAATTCAATTATTGTTTTTTGCATTAGAAAATATACCTGAAGAATCAGAATCTATAGGATTCAAAATGTGTATGTTTTAAAAAGAATATTTTGTCTGTTTAATACTTGTAATTGGTTCCGAGAATTCCACAAAGTAATACTTATGTTAGCACATGCAAGCATTAGAATCTATTTGCAAACACTAAACATTTCAAGAAAAATATTATGTGTCCCCTATCTTGGTTATTTCTTCCTGCCGATGTGGCTCGCCGCATTCCTTAACTGCGTTCCCTGAAGTCACGGAAGTTAAGCAATTCTAGACTTCGCGGGTTCCTGGTCGGGTGACCGATTGGGGACCCGAATATCTAACGGTGCCGAGCCCCTGGCTGAAGGGATGAAAGCAATGACTGACGATGCCTGACTAGATTCAGGGATAATCATTCCATTACTTCATGCGTTCAATATCCCCATAAGCGGGCCTAGAGACGCGTTTGCAAAGGCACAACAAAATAAAAATGAAAGTTTTTTTTACCAAATCCCGCGAGGCTCACGTCAATTGTACCTCCTCGTGTAGTTGTTCACTATGCATTAAAAAGACTATACATTATGTAGTCAGCAAAGCAGTACCCTAGTAACAGTACCCTACGTAATACTAGTACCAGGTTTTGCTGGCTTTTCAACGAAGAAAAGCGAACGGCGTCTTCGTTAAATTCGAGTTCCTAGAATACATCGCGTCTAGTGCTTGTGCAAATTGTGCTGCGCTCTGGTACAGACGCTGAGAAGTACTGTATTTTAATGTAGAATATCATTTCGCGTGTTTTTATTTCTGCACTTAGGCTCACTGACTTTGGAGAGAAATTAAACGGTTCAAGGTGCCGTACTTGCAAATGCATGAGCTTAGCCTCGATTTGGGGGAACCTTATATCTGTTTATAAAAGTTCAAGCTCCAAATTTAAAATAAAATGCGAAAAGCAATGTGGTAACAGGACAAGAATTGAAAATAAAGAAAACCAAATTAAGAATGTGAATGATCTTGGCTGTCCGGGTGACGCCGCGTCGAAGGCTGTGCTGCCGACGTTTCGTCCATCTTGTTGTAGTCTTCCTCAGGGTTAGCAGACCCGCCCTGAGGAAGAACACGACAAGATGGTCGAAACGTCGATAACACAGTCTTTGACGCGGCGTCGCCCGGACAGTCAAGATCATCCACATGACTCTGACCGCCGAAGCCTACGAATTCAAATTAAGAAATGCTGTGCACATTCCTCACAATCCTCATATTTTGTGACAATTTTTCTCAAAATGAAGTTAATTAATATTTAATACGAAATTTACGTAACAAAATCAGCCATATTGAAGACATAAAGACACTACTCATAACCAACATTTTAACATTATTATTATTATTATTATTATGAAACATTAACATTAAAAGACAGTATGATAATAGTTATTGATATAATCATATCTCCAACATTTAAGATATCTAGAAAGAATCATTGTGAACAATATATACTGCACACTTATAAGCTTTATTGCTTGAATATTTTAAGTGTAATATTTTACAACTGATAAAAGACAAAACCCAGTTTGTAAACATATTTTCTCTATCTTCATGAGCTTAAATTTGCAGCAATTTTTGACATGTCTCGTTTAACAACATCACAGAGGCTAGACCATGCTTCCTCGATAAGATCAAACATTGTGCTGTAAGAACTTAGCCTTTATAGTAATGGTTGCTAAATTCTTCTTGTATGGATATCTCTGCAATATCACATTTACATGTATGGTTGCCAGATGACCGATTATCGACAGAACAGACTAATTTTTTCACGTCTGTCGGGTCAAGAGATTCTTGGCAAACCGAACAAAAGATATTCCGGTTTTAAAGAAATGCTGTGTAACATCTGCCTGGCGCCACCATATATTAACCCAGAATATCTGACTCTCCGCCAGTCAACAACCAATAAGGCAACAAGTAGGATTGCATACTTAAGTTTTTATTTCTTGGCGCCCGTCATCACGATGGAATATCTCACGGTATTTCGCGTCTTTCTTGGTCGTGCCGATAGATGTCACACGACGACCGTATAGAGCAAGGCTGGCGATCATGCGACATCTAGCGGCATGACCGAGAAAGACGCGAAATGGCGTGAGATGGAAGTCTTTCGCGGAGCCCAATAGTTACATTTTGTGTTGTTTGGGTAATGTGACCAGACAATCCAGTCATTTCGCGCTAAATTGTATAGAAAATAGATTGTAAATTTTTTTCGTTTTCAGTAATTTTTATGATCTAATAAAAAAATTCGGTTTTTTGGAACATATCTGGCAACCCTAGTCATGAAGCAGTGTCATTAGTTATTACTAACACAGGGTATGGGTGGTAGATAGTTAATGCAGCTTTTGAATATAATAAACCTTATTGAAATAACAATTTTAACTAGAAATATATGGATAATTCTAATTATGCAGGTGACGTGTGGTTCATACCTGCGAGAAAGTTAATTCCTGGTGATATAATCACTTTCCAATTGATCGTGAAGACATCGCGCAATGCTTCAATCCCGTTCCAGCAAGTTGTGCAACTTACTGCCGATAAATCGCCTGAAATTAAAATAAAAGTATGAATTTAAATGTTTGCTAGAATATTTTGAAATTCTAGGAAAAGAAATGACAATGACCCAAAACTGTGCATGACGCAGGTGTTTGTTGAATTGTGAAATAGACCGAGAATCTAACCACAAGAAGACATTGCCTTTGAGGCAATCTGCGAACAATACTGTAAAGGCTCCGAGAAATCTGGGTTTTATTCGTGGAGCCAATTCAAAGGCCCTCAAATAGATTGGGCACAAACAGAATTCGGGCCGAATTCCAATATATTACTTTTAAAAAAACGGTTCGTTAAAAGGACAGTGAATCATATGGATTCACAGTTACTGGTAAGTAAATTTTTGTTTTGTAAAAACGAAAATCTCTTCCATTTATTCAGTAACGAAAAATAGTTCTTCTTCTATATAGGAAACATTAAGTATATTCCAAACAGGGTTGGGCAAAATACTTTGCCGAAAGTATTTTAGATACTAAATACAAAATACTTTTATAGAAGTATTTTAGATACAAAATACAAAATAGTATTTTAAAATACTTTTGAAAATACAAAATACAATCAACGGTATTTTACACATAATAACTTCTATTTTGTTCTCTTTTAAACAATTCACGTACAATAAAAATTATTATTTAAAATTTTATTATTAAAAATATATAACAAATGCTGTACCAATAGTAGTGAGTAGGGTATTTGTTGCATGGTTTTAAAATACTCTTCTCTAATCATGGCCCTATGGAATGCATTTCTATATTATTCCAGAATATCAGGCTTATTTTTCCAATACAGGTTTACAAAACTTTTGTATTCTATTTTTGTGCAGTTGTAGAAATTCACATAGTTCTGACAACACTGCGATGGAAACAGTGAGTTGTAGGCTTCTTGGTTGAATTGAACGTTTTCAAAACAGCTTAAGATGTTAGTAGCGCATAAAGTGCAATATTTCAGTACTACATAGCAGTTTCCAATAACGTGGGAAAGTATGTGCTGTTGGAGCACCACTAGTTTCAAATTGATACAAATCCGAGTCACGTCTGTGTTGTGTGACAAGACAAAATTAATTGAAATTCAAACAAACTGAGTAAAAGAGATTTCTGATGTGATGAGGAATGCACAAAAGGTACATCAGAAGGAAGAGCACATGCATTTTTGCATACACACAATATCATAGTACCTTCTGCGTACAAAAAATGCATTTGACAGTCCCTCAGCAATACTGCATTAACATTCATATGTAATTTTTTTGCACACAATTCACTGAAATTGCAAAGAAATATCGTTTGCACAACTTCATTCAACACCAAAACCAAAAATTATCATAAATCATTTTTAAAATTTGGACAAATTAGTAGTTTTCAACACTGAAAATTCATTTATGAAAATTCATTCAAAATTAGAAAATCTGTCTTGAATTGTAAAATTTCTCAAAGCGGTTTTTAAACCTATGTCGAAAACGTTGCGTGCAACTGAGTCAATTGTTGCCGGAATAATCATAACAAGTTCGCACGGTTTCAACACTTCTGAGTATACTTTTTCCAGTTTATTTTCCCAAACAACGCGCAATGCTTGAGCACTTCGGTTTTTAATACCAATCATTCACACTGTACAGGACACTCAATTCTGAGCGCAAAGAGACTGCATCGAAACATGATCTATATCTCTGTATTAACGAATCTAGGCATCGTGTAGGAAGGTTATTGTTCGGTTAGGGTTCGCATGATTATTGTTTCTCGAAATCAGGGAGTTCTAAAAACATAAGGGATTTAGAATTCCAAAACCTTGAGTTCAGTTGCTCTACAATATTAATTATTTCGCAGAAAAGTCTGCGATTACTCTGCTTTATATCACCACTATTATGAAGAATCTTGTTTTCTACGTCCTCGAATGCCTACTGCTTTATTCCGGCACTTCTTCAAAACAATCTCTTTTAGGTTTTATTTTCTGAAACTTGTTTATTTGTTCTACACAGTAACCAAATGACATTACTCTTTGAAAAATATTGAATAGGGAGAGGGGGAAAAGGTTAAGGGAAACATTTTATTTAAAACAATAATAAAACAATGAAAATCGAAATCTCTTTTGAGAAACTAAAAATCTCATTTTGCAACACAAGAAAATAAGAATTCGAAGAAAAGGATTATATTGCTGTACCGATGAGCACATTGCGGGCCCACCACACGCGCGCAGTGAGTCACGCTGTATGCAACTGGCCGAATGCTTCCAAGGTCGACCTCGCGAATGAGCCCACGCGCGCCCATAGCGCTTCCCTTGAGGCGCTGGAAGCCAATAATAATTACGTGCTCATTTTGGAAAGAAAAGATTGTCACGCCAATTTAAAACTGTTTTTCTTGGATTACAAGTAAATGATTCTAGATTACTAGTCAAATGATGCTTCCATGGAATAAACGCCCCTGCTCCTGAGTTATTAGTTCCAATGCAGCCAATAGAGTTTTATAATGAAAAGGTTTGTAAACCCGTCACGTATGTCTAAAATCGAAAATCCATATGTGTACTTTTCGCTATGTCTTGCCGCAAATGACCTTCCAATGTTTCGGAAAATATGTTCTATGACCCAAACTCTGTAATCTATATAGCGTCAAAACAACACATCAAGAAATATTTTTTGCAATTTTTAACATTATGTTCATATTGCGATATTTAATCGATTTCGACTTTTATTCGCGAAAGTCTAACGAATTCCAATCGTGGTTCGAAACTTTCAGTTAGGTCCCGCACGTTGCTAGGCGATTCGCGAACTTACAGATAAGTTTTGATTCCACTAGCGGAATTATTTATGAAAAGATAATCCTAGCAATTTTTCATTCATGTATATAGCTATCTTAAAGCGTCGTGGTGCAAAAGCGGTACGGTTTTGTAATGATGGCCGTATCGACCTTTTTTCTTCAATAACAATTATCTTATACGATCGCCTTGGAGCTGTTTACTTCGTGTGTCATAGTAGATAAAATGACTTATTATTATATTCGATGTAATCAAATAGTCAGCCGGTCAGCATAACACTTAATATGGGATTTCAATTGGAAAGGTCAAAAAATATTAAAATGTTATCGGATAAGATAAAATTTATATTGTACATGGCTACAAATCATGTGGGCTCTTAGTAATGTACATTACTCGCACTATCGCCCTTGTGAAT